>VMBQ01002453.1:119154-131512 GCA_007657795.1 Dreissena rostriformis | reverse complement strand
TTAGATGGATTAAGATAAACCAAAACAAATATGTATTAAGAAAAGAAATGTATACAGCGTCGAAACGCATGAAAGTTATACACAGTAGGTGGCACAATCGTTAATATAATAAAAATAAATAATATCACTTTAACAGTTTTTTTATGTCTTAAGAATATATCGACATACACGAATATAATAAGACATACTTTTCATTATATACATGTATATTATTTATTGTGTTCTACACGAGGGGAAACACTAAGCATTGTTCCGGCCAAACATGCAACTTTATGAAGCAATTATCACCAGGATATCACCGATATAGCGCATGCACACGGAATAGATAAACATCATAATAGAGTTCTCAATTTAATATCAACATTATTCCGGACGATATTGCGACATGACTCCTTATATAATTGGAATATGTGTGTTTTTTGACAGTTTTTTGGCGTGTTTAACATTAATTGAATCACGACATGTTTACTTCCACGTGTTAACTTGTACTAATTGCACATATTCATGTCAGAAACTGACAACTCTCACAGTTGATGTTAATGCATCGGAGCAAAATCTCGGAACTTGTAGTTTAACGCTCGACCAACTTATCGAGCCGGTCCGACTGTAATACGCAAAGTAAACGTGGGAGCGAGCTCTTTCATATATTGCCAACTCAATTAACCAACGTGACGTTATGAAAACATATTAAGACAATATTGTAAGGAAGTACATAGTTGGTGAAACTGTTGCTAACGTTATTGCATTGGAATTTACAGTACGGATTGATTGAATCGCCTTCTTAACAACTTGACAAGTCGGCAGTAATTTTAACAAGCGCGCACATTCTTACTGTCTGACATAGATTACAACACATGCTTTATTCTTCATTATGTACCATTTACTTAGTTAATCCAACGGGCCAAATGGTCATTGTTGGCCACAAAGCGATAAATTGCTAAAGCAATTTTGTATTCCAGGGAACGAACCTGGAAATTGTGTTATTCTTTTTATTTTGTTCTTGTTTTAGAACATCACATAATGGAAGAGTTATTAAGTGCGAATATTTGCTAATGATCGAATATTGTGTGATAAATGTTTACGTTCGGTCATGACAAAACTCTAATAGTATTTATCTACTATTAAAACATAAACACTATTTATTTATTGTTCTGACATCGCGAACATATTTCCCACATCCTGATTCCTATCGTTTCCTGGTATAAGACTGTATGATGTGATCAACAAGAATTGTCGGACACACATGAACAAAAAAATCGTGTCCACAATACTGACGACACCTTTCATCGATTNGTGAAGCCAAATCATTGGACTGCACAATTTTGCTGATTTGTTTAGCTTCAGTAGAAACTGCTAAAGATGTTCTTAAATTGTGTAAGCGCAATGTACTTTTGTTAAGTAATGTGATATAAAATGATGTTAATACAATTTTTTGTGATATCGCCCATTTTTGTTACTCTTAGAATTAATCAATTTTACTTTCAAGCAAAACCAAAATTTCTCCTAGTGGGGCTGAATAATCATCTGTAGCCAATCGTATAAATATGGATAACTCTTATCCAGAGGATAAGTTTTGATTTTATGATATCTCTTTTGAAGATAACCAAAAGTTATCAGCTGGATAAGAGTTATCCAGATTTATACATTGTCAATTGGGTGCAGGTATTTTATAATGTTATCTTTAGATTTCATACTTTTATTGAAAATGCCATATTGATTGACAGTCTTGCTGTCAAGATTTTGTAACAATAAAACTTCAAAAGAAAAAGCTTCTGTCTGCCATATTTCGGTATAGCCTATGTATATGAATGTACAGATAAACCCTTTTTATGCCCCCGGTAGGGTGGCATATAACAGTTGAACTGTCAGTCCGTCCGTCTGTCAGTCCGTGCGTCTGTCCGAAAACTTTAACTTTTGCAATATTGAAGATAGCAACTTGATATTTGGCATGCATGTGTATATCATGAAGCTGCACATTTTGAGTGGTGAAAGGTCAAGGTCATCATTCAAGGTCAAAGGTAAAAAAAAAGGGTTAAATGCATGTGTATCTCATGGAGCTCCACATTTTGAGTGGTGAAAGGTCAAGGTCATCCTTCAAGGTCAAAGGTCATTTAAAAAAAATCAAAGCGGCGCATTGTGTTTCTAACAAACACATCTCTTGTTGTATACATATTTGATAAGAACAGACTCTTACTAAATGTTTTTAAACAATTGCTCATGAAGTTTTCTAGCTTTCCATGGTTTATACCAAGTAATGAAATAAATACAAAGACATAAATACAAATACATTGGTGAGATAAAATAACTATTTCAGTGTTGTTGTTTTTTAAATTCCAAAATAAGTGTTAAGATGAGGTCATTTAATGAAATGGACAATAAACTGCAAAAAAACTGTTAAAAACTGTTAAATGACATTATTTTGATGTCATCACAATATGAGTACCGTTAGAATTGCATTAACAAAATAAACAATGGTTAAAAAGTATGCAACAAACAGTAAATTTATGTTTTCAGTATGGTAATATTTAATATTATCACAGGAAACAACCAATATATGCTTTATTTATGATTTTGACAGGAAGAGGATCACCGCACCGTTTCCATCTGTGAAAGCGTGGCCTCCACAGTGACCGCACCATCGGACGGGGAACCAGCTTACTCGGACAATGAAGAGAACCGCGACACTGACGACAGTGGAACTGCAAGCGCCCCTAGCCCTCGACCTATCAACTTGGACGACAGGGGTAACCAGACACGCTGAACCTTCTTAGAGCTGTTATCTCATTAAGCACTTTCCTTGGTGCAATTAAAGCTAAATGATTTATAAAGTTGTAAAGTTTGTCATGTTTTTTTTTCTAATCAAGACTTGCTTATCATGAACCTCAGTCTTATTTGAGTTGTGTTAAAGTGTCAGCTGTAGGTTGCGAGTTTAGTTTCAGCTCTAGGTTGCGAGTTTGATCTCTTCTCTAAGAGGAAATTTTATTTGTGTTTTATCTCAAATATCCTTTATTTGGAAATGGTCTTTATCAGGGTATTTACTAATTCTTAAAAGTAATAGTATAGTTGTGCAGAAGTGTTGTCTTGCCTTTCTTTTGAGGGTTAACTAGTTCATCTTAGGATAATTTCGAGTGATCTTCTTTAAATATATGAAGAATTGGGCTGCCAACATGTGTTGCCCAGCACATGGAAATTCCAGTGTGTAAATAAACGTTTGGTTCTGTCCAATGGTTTTCTTAATTTCTTGAGAATATTTCCTAAAGTTCTAAAGGGATTTATTTTAGGACCAGTTGAGGACCAAGACCCAAATTTTTCCCCATTCTCCTGCTTAAAAGGTCTATATTTATCCCTTAAAATTCCCCTCTCTATGTAAGCTTTATTTTGAAAAAAAGATGATTAAATTTGGACAAAAATGACTATATAGAGGCATTTTTGTAAATAACTTCCAACAGTTTTTATCAAGCCAAGTTTAATCATAATTTAAATTTAGCATTTGAAGCCAAGCATTTGATTAATGCTTTATAACAAAGTAGTATTAAAGCATGTAATTACACTTATCAGAAGAAATATTTTCCCTTTTGTCAAAAATTTCCCCATCCTAAGTGCCCGCACGCAACCTTTCCCCAAAAGTAAAAAAAAACAAAAAAACAACTGATTTTATTATAAAATTTCAGATCTTGGCAAGGATTCAAAGCCGGACTCATCGATGACCGTCTCCCTGGCAAGTAGCAGCATGGGCCCCAAGGTCACCAGCCAGCCACCCATGAGGCTCCGTCCCGCGGGGGAGGGCCCCGCCCTGGGTCACCTCGCCTCCAGCAGCCTCACGGGCATGCGCATGGCCAGTGCTCAGGCGAGTCTGCTGCGAGGGGAAGGGAAGCCGGCCATTCAACAGACGCTGTACCCAAGCAGCATATCACCGTCATCTCTTCCTTCAGCCTCCATGAGGACAGGTTGGTACACTGTGTGTTTGCGACTGTACGCTCTCATCTTGTTGAATGTCTGTAGTGATCATATTGTATGGTTTAACCCATTTATGACTAGCGTCTAGAAAAAAGGCCTTGGCAAACAGCGTAGACCCAGATGAGACGCTGCATGATGCGGCGTCTCATCAGGGTCTGCGCTGTTTGCTTAAAGGAATTTCTGTTAGAAATATTCTAAATATAGAAATAAATATACTAGACATCCCTGATTTTGGAAATGAATTGATCCAATTTAGAAGGATGGGAGAGTCCACTCGGCATAAATGGGTTAAGTTTGGTCAGGTTTGTACAGCACTTTTGATGACGCATGCTTTGGTTGACATACTGATTATTTATTGTTCAAGAATAATGAAAATGCCTTGGCATCATTTTCTTAAAGATGTTTACAAATGACCTTTGCAAAGTACCCATTCAGACCTATTTAGACATACAGCGCCTTTGCAAACCCACCAATCTAACATATAATGTTTGTTTAACTTATTAAAATCAGGCATTATAGCAATGATCTAGTAGATAGTGTATCAACCCTGCAGCCTAGAGGTCAGGATTTCAATATTCACTCAAGAATCATCCTCAAGACCTTTATGAATGCACCTTGTATTGGTTCTTCCCAGGAAATGGAATCTAGAGCATTGTCATAACTCTTAGGCTTATTATGCATTTTTGAGCTTCTGTGCCCCCAGACAATGCACCTCCGAATAGGCCCAGCATTACCCAGATAGGGGCTGTGGGGTTCGGTTTGGTGCCCCCAAAGCCCTTCAGCCCTAGCCAGAGTCATGTGAACGCGAGCCAGGGCTACCCCTCCCGACCAGGATCTCGAACGAGCCCTGCAGTTCAGAGCCAGCAGCCTCAGCAGAGTAGGCCCAACTCCCGATCTTCCAGCCACGAGGTCAGTCTCATTGGGCTACTGAAATGTGATGTGTTCTGAGAAAACTGGGTAAAATGCTTGTGCTTAAAGTGTCGTCCCAGATTAGCCTGTGCAGTCTGCACAGGCCAATCAGGGACGACACTTTCCGCCTAAATTAGATTTTTGCTAAGAAGAGACTTCATTTAAACGAAAAATGTCATAAAAGCGGAAAGTGTCGTCCCTGATTAGCCTGTGTGGACTGCACAGGCTAATCTGGGACGACACTTTACGCACATGCATTATGCCCAGTTTTCTCAGAACACAACTCAAATATCAATCTGTTTAAGTCGGTTCATATTTGTACTGTTGCTTGGAATAGTGTTTATTAGAAATATGATTATGCCCCTTGATACGTGGTTAAGGCGGGTATAAGGGAATCACCATGGAAGTTTGTCCGTCCATCTGTCTGTCTGTCCACCAGAATCTCCCGTAGACCAAAACTTTCAACCATTGTTTCTATAGGTAGGTCTATTAATTGATGGGATGTGAAGTTAATGAGAGCTTTAACTCTCGCTTCCATATGTTTTGAGTTATTGCTCTATATAAGTTTTAACACTTGTCCACAGCATGTCTTGAAAATCATAAGCTTTCAACTTAATTATGTAGGTAGATCTGAGATCATCTCATTGATGGGAAGTGCTGTGCATAAAAACCGTAACTCATGTTTCATAATTTCACAGATATTGCCTTGTTTTATTATCATGCTGTGAATTTGTCTAGGGCATATCTTGACTATAATATGAGGTGTCAAGATGAAACTTCAAAGGTTTGAAGGATGCATTATTGAGACAAAAGAAAGGCAAGACACAACATGGTTGCAATTCCTCCTCCTTTCAGGGGTTTGATGTCTCCTCCTTTTAGGAGTTTGATGTCTCCGCTTTTCAGGGGTTTGATGTCTCCTCCTTTCAGGAGTTTGATGTCTCCGCTTTTCAGGGGTTTGATGTCTCCTCCTTTCAGGGGTTTGATGTCTCCGCTTTTCAGGGGTTTGATGTCTCCTCCTTTCAGGGGTTTGATGTCTCCTCCTTTCAGGGATTTGATGTCTCCTTCTTTCAGGGGTTTGATGTCTCCTCCTTTCAGGGGTTTGATGTCTCCTCCTTTCAGGGGTTTGATGTCTCTTTCTTTCAGGGGTTTGATATCTCCTTCTTTCAGGGGTTTAATGTCTCCTCCTTTCAGGGGTTTGATGTCTCCTTCTTTCAGTGGTGTGATGTCTTCTCCTTTCAGAGGTTTGATGTCTCCTTCTTTCAGGGGTTTAATGTCTCCTTCTTTAGGGGTTTGATGTCTCCTCCTTTCAGGGGTTTGATGTCTCCTCCTTTCAGCCGATTTCCTCCTTTTGAGTGTCCACAAATACTTCTATTAATCTGTAAAATATTGGAAGAGTTTAGGTGAACCTTGAAAGAGATGGTAGGGTATTTTCCTCCCTGGAGATGTTTTTGCACCCTTGTACCAGATGAACGGAAAAGTAGCTGTAATTACTGTCAGACTGACCCTAAATGTGTCATGTTCTGAGAAAACTGGGCAAAATGCTTGAGCGTAAATTGTCATCCCAGATTAGCCTGTGCAGTCCGCACAGGCTAATCAGGAACGACAATTTCCGCTTTTATGGAATTTTTCGTTTAAATGATGTCTCTTCTTAGCGAAAATCCAGTTTAGGCGGAAAGTGTCGTCCCGGATTAGCCTGTGCGGACTGCACAGGCTAATCTGGGATGACACTTTACGCACAAGCATTTTGCCCAGTTTTCTCAGAACACGCCACAAATAACCATACCTTTGTCATTGCACAGGTCCCTATCACCCGCGAAGTGAACCCCAACCAGATGCCAGAAATGTCTAGCACAAAGTCCCAGGGTCAAGGGCAGCCCAGAAGGCCCACAAGTGCATTGTCCGAGCCTGGGACTTCCACTCACAGGGCCCTGTCACCTCACATTGGACCCTATCCATTTGGTAAAACTGCTTTGTTGTTGTTGTTGTGTTTGTTGTTTTAACGCTGCCTTCAATATTATTCCAGTAGTATTTTTTCAGCAATCTAAGTTGACCTATGCATCACTCAAGAGCCCACTTCTATTGCCCAATCTTCATGAAACTTGGTGATAACATTTATCCCAATCATATCCTGGGCAAGTTTGAAAATGAGCTAAATAGGATACCAGGTCACTAGGTCATACTAAAGATTACACTTCGTAACTCTATAGAGGGCACGTTTGGTGTCCAATCTTTATGAAACTTGAAACAAATATTTTGGCCAAGTTTGAACAGGGGTCATGTGGGATTGAAAACTTGGTAATTGTGTCAAATTGAAGGAAAAGTTTGTGAACAATCTGAAGACCAAGTGGAAAGAACAATCTTCTTGAAACTCGGTCACAACATAAGTCCCAATTATATCTCGGTGGAATTACAACAGGCTGACAATGGGTCAAAAACTAGGTCACCAGGTCAAATTAAAGAAAAACGCATGTGAACATTCTAAAAGTCACATGTGTTTGCTCATTAGTCATGAAACTTGCTCAGAATATTTGTTCTTATGATTTCTCTGCTGTTTTGGTCAGTTGATTCACATGGCTGCCATTAGGCGGGGCAGTTTTTCTTATAAGTCTATTGTGAAATGTTGTGAACACTACCTGCTTAGAACAGTCTAGTTCCTTAAGATGTAAGGTTAAGTATTATAGCCAGGTAACATTATATGTTATATAATTACCGGTTAAAGTTAAATTCTCAATTGATTTTATCTCAACTGCAAAAGCAAGGAAAAAGAATTAAAGTTTTGACATATTCAATAATTTCATTCATAATGCCCATTTCAGGTCTCGACCCATCACGCGTGAGCACGCCACCGCAGGACAAGAAGGTCCGGCAATCTTGTGTGCGAGACCTCATAGACTCGGCCATTGAGAGGAATCTGAATCAGGAAGGGGCAGGCGTTGTCTACACCCAGGACAGGCCTGGTGGGATATGCACTTTAGCTTCGCTCTTTGAAAAGGGGGTTTAATGCATGTGCGTAAAGTGTCGTCACAGATTAGCCTGTGCAGTCCACACAGGCTAATCAGGGATGACACTTTCCGCCTTGACTAGATTTTTGCTAAGAAGAGACTTTCTTCAAACGAAAAATATCATAAAAGCGGAAAGTGTCGTCCCTGATTAGCCTGTGCGGACTGCACAGGCTGATCTGGGACGACACTTTATGTGCATGCATTGAACCCTCTTTTCACGGAGCATGGCCCACTTGTATTACCTGCTTTCTCCCAGCATTGAGCGTAGGCACATGGCTCTTCCAGGGAAACTTCTGGCATAAATTCATTTTAAGCTTAAAATTCCTGAAATCTGTGCCTGATTAATGTACTGAAACAAATTTTTTTAATCTGTTTTATGTGGTTTAGATGTTATAAAGTTCACCATTTTATGACCTGAATCTTCTGGCTTTCACTTTGGAAAAGTTGATATAAACGAACAGGTTGAGGAAAGATATTTACCCATTTATATTTTGTGTTACACAATGAGTTTTTATGCCCCCTTCTTCGAAGAAAAGGGGGTATATTGTTTTTGGCCTGTCTGTCTGTCATTCTGTCCCAAAACTTTGACCTTGGTTAAAGTTTTGTCATAACTTTTGCATTATTGATGACAGCATCTTGATACTTGGCATGCATGTGCATCTCATGGAGCTGCACATTTTGAGTGGTGAAAGGTCAATGTCAAGGTCATCCTTTAAGGTCAAAGGTCAAAAAACACAATCCAAGGGAAGTTGTTCAGCTTTAAATGGATATAATTTCTTAACCTGCCAAATGATAAATAGAAATTTTATTTCAAAGCGGCGCAATAGGGGTCATTGTGTTTCTGACAAACACATATCTTGTTTTATTTACATGTTTAATTAAAACTGGCATATTTTCTCTAAATGAGTCGAAACATAAAGGCATTTTTTTCAAATAATATGGTTATATTCATGATCAGTTAGTTTCAATTGTTGAACTTATTCACAGAGATTGGTTACAACAGTCGGCCAAGCAGCCAGCCTATGGGTGGCGGTCCAGTGGGTCAAGACTTGCGACCCACAGATTTACGGAGCAAGGATCTACGTCAGCAGAATATCTCTTACCCCGAACGCCGACCTTCCCCGTACCAGGTTCCCAGTAGAGACCAGAGGGACATTCGCAGTGATGCCCGGGACATGAGGGGTGACCCTAGAGACATGAGAGGCTCTGACCCTAGAGACATGAGGGGCTCTGCGGGGATCGACCTTTCCATGCGTCATTCTGAGAGCGTGGACAAGGGTGCGCAGAGCTACAAAGGGGATCCTAGGGACTTTGAGCCACACAGGCAGGCTGACCCCTATAGAGGTCATCCAGATGACTCCAAGCAGCGACCCCCAATGGCCATTGTCACGCCCCCACCTGCTCACAGCGGCAGGTCACCCTACGCAATGCAGCCAGGAAGACCAGACAGCACAGAGAAACCACAGGGCTATGAACAAGATAGTAGACAGGTTGTCATTACAAATGTTAGAGGTAAGATAGAGTTTTCTCATGACTTGGGGATAGTTATTTCTCAAATTTCTACATGCTCAATTAAGAACAATTTTCTTTGTGTCCCCCGATTTAAACTGATGTTGAGATGCACATAGAGATTGGCCTGTCTTTTCTTCTGTCCATTGGTTAGTTTGAGGTTAACCTTTAACAACTTGTTTTTATGCCCCCGGTAGAGTGGCATATATAACTGTCAGTCCGTCCGTCTGTCAGTCTGTGTGTCCGTCCAAAAACTTTAACAATGGTCATAACTTTTGCAATATTGAAGATAGCAACTTCATATTTGGCATGCATGTGTATCTCATGAAGTTGCACATTTTGAGTGGTGAAAAAATTCACTTATTATGTTGCATCTTTGAAGATTAATCAGAACTTTCTAATAGAAGTGTGTCACTCTTATGTCTGAATATTTGATATGCCAATGGTTTCCACCTTGTGACATGGAGGGCCTGGGTTTGATCCCCTTTTTTGGATTGTTCTCAAAATCTGTTCATATACACCAAGTTCTTGTTTTACCCCAGCAATGGACTTGAACAGTGTCTCTATAAAGGATATGCCTTCTGATGCAACAGAGCTGAAATAAATAATTATTGAGCCACTTTGTAAAAAGGGGTTTAATGCCATGTGCGTAAAGTGTCATCCCAGATAAGCCTGTGCAGTCCACACAGGCTTATCAGGGATGACCCTTTCCGCTTCAACTGGATTTTTGCTAAGAAGAGACTTTCTTTAAACAAAAAATATCATAAAGCGGAAAGTGTCATCCCTGATAAGCCTGTGCGAACGCACATGCATTAAACCCCCTTTTCACAGAGTGTGACTCAATTATAGTAGCTAAACCCAATTGTACAGTTGTAAGAATTGTGTGGTCATCATTGCAGCCCCTCCCTCCAGCTCCCCCTACAGTCCCCACAGTGCTGACCGCCATGGGCGCCCAGGTATCGGCCTGCCCCCGCCCCTCATCGCCAATCCTCGGATGACCGTCTCCCCTCCCCCGGGCTCCATCACCCATGGAACGCCCAAAGGTGTACACCTAGGAGGGCCAGCACCTGGAACCCAACAAGGTCTGTTAGTATGCTAACCCTTTACCACTCAGATACACATTTGACGCATTTGTACTCCCTTAGAAAATCTAAATAAATTTAAGACTTCTTTTTCTATTGAAGTTTTAGAGGCTTAATTTCCAACTATAAGGTACTGATGAGCAGCAAACAACATAAAACCTGAACAGACTGCGAGTTACTCGCAGGCTGTTCTGGTTTTAAGCTGGTTGCAAAAGCCATTTTCATGTTGCTTCCGAGTGGGAAAGGGTTGAAGGACATTTGCCCATCTTATTTAACATTGTGCAACAATTTAAAGTTACGTTACAATTTGTGAAAAAATGCAACTTGCAGTTAAATACCACTATTACTATTTATGGCAGCAACAAATATTTTGAAGTGAGTACTTTTAGTTGTATTCATTTATAGTGTTGCAAAATTAAGGGAAAGCAAATCTTAGAAACACAATTAAAAAACAGTGGCCTAAATCAAAGCTCATGGCTGCTTAATCCAATCAATTACCAGTAAATCATGGGACAAACAACAGAACCCTTGGACAAACAACAGAACCCTTGGACAAACAACAGACAGGTGTGGCTATAATTTTCTTTCTACTGGTTAATTTAAGGAGCATGTTGATCATAAAGGTTTTTTGAGATAAAATTTAAGTTATAAGTTTAAAAAAATTACACTAAAATAAAAACAAAACAAACTGTCATGTGATGCCCCTCTTTTTTGTATCAATTTTATGAATACATCAGAAAAATAACAGCAGTGACTTTTAACTGCAGATAATATATGCTTTTAGTTACACATTCTTCATGCCTTCTGTATAACGAGTTATTAAATATGTTTGCAGGTGTTCGTGGTCCGGCCAGGGGATCTATTACACAGGGTACACCTGTAAGAGATGTACCAAGGCCTCAAGGTAGGGCTGTAGTGTATTGGAATTACAGCTACAGGGAAGGGTACTTAAATACTATATGTCTGTAATGGTCCTGTGACCCTGGTTTCTGTTAGCTGAAGGCATACCTGCCATAATTTTTCAGACCCATTCCGGGACATTGAGTTAAATTCTCCGGGACTTTTGCCGTTTTTCCGGGACATGTATAAAATATAGCGATATTTATAGACATATGCATTTTTGGTACGTTTTTTTTTGTTTCGCATAGTTAATTGCAAAAGTTTGAAAGCCTATCCGAAATACACTAAATCTATTAACGTCAAATTAAACATTACTACTTCCGTTACTAGATACAAGCCACGTGTTTTCAGTGTAAGCGTTCTAAACATAGATGGTGACGTCACTGCGTTATTGTTATTAAGACTGGTGTGTAAGGCGTAGTTGTTTATTTTTCATTTATAATATTTATATAAAAAAAAATACAACGATACAGTACCGTAAGTTCGTCAACTCAAATCAATTCATAATACATACAACCAATCACAGGATGACGTTTTTATATGCTTAATTTTTTACTCAACTTCTTTGTCGGTTAAACGTGCGAACATAAACTGCTTATAATTTTTTACTCAGCGAGTTGGACTTCAGATGTGTGAACAACTATCCTTTGCCCTTACGCAGCGGGAAATAATGACGTAGTAGATTAAAGTCAATTAACAACCACATTAAACAATGCCGCCTTTTCGGTTTGACCGCGAACGTGAGACAATCGATATGATAACAGGACCCCTGTTAATTGATCGATTTTGACACGTAGCGTAGTCTGCCTATTCGGGTAGGCATTGTCATGGAGACGCTGCATATATACACAGATTCGAGGTGCAGTTAAGCCTAAGATAAGGTACATGTATATATGGATTTTTGTAAATTCCGGGACATTTGACAGATTTCCGGGACAGCGGGACAAGTTCTTCATTTCCGGGACTGTCCCGGACAATCCGGGACGTATGGCAGGTATG
>VMBQ01002453.1:34179-110750 GCA_007657795.1 Dreissena rostriformis | reverse complement strand
TTTTAGCGGTGGAAGGTCAAGGTCATCCTTCAAGGTCAAAGGTAAAAAAATAATCTTTTTTGGTTTTTCATGTGTATCTCATCGACCTGCACATTTTTAGTGGTGAAAAGGTCAGGGTCAATGATGACCTTCAAGGTCAAAGGTCAAAAAAACAAAATCCAAGCACCCACAGCCGAGCGTTGGCACCCACTTTGCGGTGCTCTTATTGTTTTAAACTTTTATTCACAGAAAAAATGGTTTCTAGATGGTACATCTAGAAAAGCTTCACTATTCAAGTACATTTCCATGTATTCAAATGTTTTTATTGTTTTGCAATTGCTCAAAAGACCAAATGATGGCCAATATGGCAAAAACTTTTGAGTAATATTAATTGAACATTTCTAGTTGAGTTTTTTCACTTTAAGAGCTTCATCAAGATGTTTGACCTACTTAATTGATATTTTCAAATCAAATAATTAGATAATGATTAACAAGGAAATATCAATCATCAAAGACATTTTACCACTTTTTGAATCATTTAAATTAAGAAAAAAACACAAATATTGCTAAACTACATTAAACTGCTATTTACTGAAGGAATTTAATCAACTCACAAATATCTACAATTATAAATGAAAATAACTCATCAGCCAGTCAGATACCGCTTTATCCCCACCATAATGTTTGACAAACAAAGTGTCATAGTAACGGAATGTCATGATGTGTAAACAAAAATAAGTAGGAAGAGTGATCACTTTTTTTGGCAACTGATTTATTCCGCTGCAGGTAAGAAGTGCTGGATGCACTCTCCGGTCCCCCCTGCTATGGTGGAAGGCAGCAGCTACTCCCCCAGGGCCAAGTCTGAAGCAGGGGACAGTGCCCCGCCCTCCCGGCCTAGCAGCCATGGGTCCGGAAGTGGATGGCCACAGGTAGAAAAGGTTGTTTAGGTTGAATGGACCCAACATATATCAGTTCTTTATTATGTACACAAGATAAATGAGCCTCGCTCTGTGAAAAGGGGTTTAACCCTTTGCATGCTGGGAAATTTGTCGTCTGCTAAAATGTTGTCTGCTAAATTTCTAAAATTAGCATTTTCTTCGATTTTTTTTCAAAGAATACTATCAGAATAGCAAACAGTTTGGATCCTGATGAGACGCCACGTTGTGTGGCGTCTCATCTGGATCCAAACTGTTTGCAAAGGCCTTCAAAATCCGGTTCCAGCGCTCAAAGGGTTAATGCAAATGCGTCCCAAATGCAAATGCAGTCTGCACAGGCTAATCAGGGAGGACTCTTTCCGCTTATATGATATTTTTTGTTTGCAGAAAATATCGTTTTAGCAAAAATCCAGTTAAGGCGAAAAAAGTTGTTCCTGATTGGCCTGTGCCGACTTTATGCACATGCATTAAACCCCTTTTTCTCATAGCGCGGCCAAAATATTTACTTCTTTCTAGCATGAAAGAATGCTTTTGTCACTTATCGAAAGAGTGATCCATCCTATTAATGATGTATCAACATATAGTGTTGTTTGAAAATGCCAATGACAATTTCTGGTTTTACTTCTTGAAGGGAGGATATTATAATGTTGATGATTAAAAAATGTTCAAATGTCCTTTTGGTGCACGTAATATACCTGGTGCTTTTAGATAATTGGTAATTCTTGAGTTGGTTGATTTTCAGTTTATATTTTAGTAGTAAATAAAAGCCATGGTTGTAAAATGCAATCAATTAGCTTTTAATTCTAAGAACAAACCGTCTTAAGACTAAAACGGCAAGATGCTTGACAAAAAAATTGAGGTTGTGATTGCCATAAATTGTTTAAAAAAATGAAGACAAAACTGAAGTGAGTGTGTCGTATCAAGTTCCCATATCCATACTGATGCAGCCATGTTGTACTGCAGGTGGTGTTAGGGGTGGCAGCTGCCTCGTCAGAGCTCGCCAAGCCGCAGATGACACTGGGAGACCACATCAACAGCATTATCCAGAAGGACTATGAGAAGGACAAAGAGAACCCCTCCTCCTCAGTCTCCATCCTCAGTCAAATCAACGGCTCCATCCTGCCAGGTAATTGTCGGAAGACTTAATCCTGTCTTCATCTCGAAGTCTTTACATTGGCCTAACCCAATTTATTATGCCCCCCTTGGAAGAAGAGGGGGTATATTGTTTTGGACATGTCAGTCCGTCCGTCGGTCCGTCCACCACATGGTTTCGGGATGATAACTCAAGAACTCTTAGGCCTGGGATCATGAAAGTGCATAGGTACATTGATCATGACTGGCAAATGACCCCTATTGATTTTCAGGTCACTAGGTCAAAGGTCAAGGTCACTGTCACAATAAGTGTGAAAATCAAGGCCCTGTTTGGGGGGCATAAGTCTCCAACCGCGGAACTCTTGCTTGTGTTTGTTTAGCTAAATTTTTCGCTGTTTTCAACAGTATTTTAGTCAAATCATGGCAGTCAGTTTTTAAACTCCCACTTTTCAGGGTTAGCTGGTTTACCAGTACGTTGTACACATACTTGTGCAAGTAACTTACAACTACACTTTTTGAATCAGGGGTAATGGTACACTAACTTAAGAAAGGATTTCATGACCAATCCCCACACAAGTTATGTAGCCTGGACTTGTAGTCTTGTAGATGTGTACCTGTGTGTAATAACTGCCTTCATGATGCATAGTATTCAGAAACATCTTTCTAGTACCCAGAGATGTTAATTTGAGACTATCAAATTTTAATTCCTCAATCTATTTAAAATATCTGTATTTTTCAGACTCCAGCAAGAGCTCCTCGCAGGGTTCAAGCGCCAACTTGGTGTCGAGCAGCTCCAACTCGTTGCAGATGTCCTCAAGTGAGTCAAGCCCCCATGTGTGGACCACCACCTCTGCCAGTGCCCCGCCCAGCGGGCCCGCCGATCAGAGCAAGACGCCGCCCGCGTCCTTTCCCGGACCAAAGAAGTTCAAATGGAGACAGGTTTGGGCTTTTGTATATTTGCTTATGTTTGTGTATTGTTTATTGTTTAATATGAAGACCAAATTTGAGTGCTAAATATAGGCATATTTGTATCTCCACAACTTCTATGACAAGAAACATTTAGATTTTATCATTTTTATATCATACATCTGTTTCCACCATTCATATTCTTTCATTTGAATAATAAAACATTTTTCTTCGCATTGTAACTCGTTTGATATTGTGCATTTGAAAACTGAAAGATATAAAAGAAAGAAACAAAAGAGGGAAAAACAATAAAAAAATCCCACTGCAGGGTACTGAACAAGCCAGCAGCACCGGCCACCAGCATGAGCCCTCCCTCCAGTCTGGGCCACAGAACAGTGTGGACGAGCAGGGGTCAAGGTCACAGGATCAAGGTCAACGGTCACATGATCTGGGGTCAAGTGCTTGGGGCCATGACCAGGGTCAAAGGTCACATGAACCAGGGTCAAGGTCACAAGTGATGGATTGGCAGAGGCAGATGAAGCCTGATCAGTCACACTCTCCGGGCGTTTCCACTCAGCCGTCCTCCCCGCCAGGTATCAAATGCAGATGTTTTTTTTTTGTTATCTGCATGGGTTTTTTCAAAGTGATAACATCATTGTACAATTTAACAGTTTGGAATCCAGCATCTTTGACACTGCATGTAATGTAAAATTCCAGAGTCCAAAAGAGTGAAATATCAATTGAATCTCACTTTTTTTTATACGCCCGTTTTTTTAAACGGGACGTATTATAAGATCACCCTTGGCTGGCGGCGGCGTCCACAGCAGTGTCCGCTCTCTAATTCAAATACTTTACATCCGATCTTCACCAAATTTGGTCAGAAGTTGTGTCTAGATGATATCTAGGTCAAGTTTAAATATGGGTCATGCCTGGTCAAAAACTAGGTCACGAGGTCACTTAGCGCATTTCAAGCATTAAATATAGTGTCTGCTCTCTAATTGAAGTAGTTTTCATCAGATCTTCACCAAATTTGGTCAGAAGCTGTGTCTAGATGATATCTAGGTCAAGTTTAAATATGGGTCATGCCAGGTCAAAAACAAGGTCACGAGGTCACTTAGTACATTTCAAGTTCTTAGCATGGTGTCCCCTCTCTAATTGAAGTAGTTTTCATCCGATCTTCACCAAATTTTGTCAGAAGTTGTATCTAGATGATATCTAGGTCATGTTCAACTATGGGTCATGCCGGGTCAAAAACTAGNTTGTTAAATTGATGTTGTAAATTTATTAAATTATCGGGTATATATGCACATTAGAAAAGCGGTATGTATACAGTTATCGATACCCATTTACTTCTTTCAATTTCGTTTATTTTCTTTGGTCTATCGCGTGTTGGATTCACCTTCACACCCATGAACAATACAATACACACAATGGGTAATAAAGTTGTTAACAATTAGCGCTAATCATTACTATTTTACCTAAACGAAGTCAACGCATTCGATACAGCTTTACTGCATTCGCAATTTACAGGAAATGTCACGGGTCAGTTAAATACACTGTATAATGCACACCCTTTGTGTCCAAACCGGATTAAACTTGATTGAGAAACAGACACAGTATGTATGCGTGGATTACGTTGGGGATTTTAATGTCTCATGTCAACGGTAATTCAGTCTTAATTGTGTTTAAACGTTGGACATAATTATTCGTTAGTAACTTAAATTCGTCAATCGGTCTACTGACGAAATAGACGAAAATTAATGTTTGACGAATAATAATGGTTTCACAGTATATCATTTTGCCACTCAAATGGTAAAGTTATCAAGTTGTCCAAAACCTTCAAACGGGCGTATCTTGTGACAGTTTGGCACTCTTGTTTGTCTTCATTATAGTATGAAATACTGTGGTTGTCTTAAGTTTGTTACTAAAGATATTATAAGTTATTGGCTGGATTTTTTAACCATTTTAACTAGCCTGATTCAGAACATGTACATTGTATTTGATGTTCAATTATTTTTTAACATCTTGACTCAATCATCATAAAAACAAGTTTTGTAATTGTTGTTAACCCTTTCCCGCCCAGAAGCAAAATGAAAAGGGCTACATGAAACCAGCATAAAACCAGAATAGCCTTTAATTTGATAATGTAAGGGATGACAAATGCGTCAAAGAGCGTGTCTAACTTCACTCTAAGTGGTAAAGGGTGAAAATTCCTTCATATCCCATTAAATACAGAGATCCTCATACTCTTCATATACCCATTTCATCAGTGGCCTAACCCTTCTGTGATGTCCCGAACATTTCAGGCCAGGCAGACAGCAGCAGCATGGCGGCGGGGGGCTCAGATGACACGGGTCCGGGCAGCTCTGAGAAGGGGAAGGGGGCCCTGGGCCACAAGGAGGAGGGGCTCTCCCAGGGGCCAGCAGTCCAGCAGTCTGTGGGGCCAGCCCCTGGGGAGCTGATGAGCACCACCACAAGGGCTCCACATGTAATTGTGCTCAATGTTTTTATCTAGGCCCCATGTTCTCAAAACATTCTGATGACTTTTGACTTAATTTGATATTTTTTTTTTTTTTTTTCATTTATTTTACCATATTTCACATTTACATAAACATCATTTACATGTGCATACATAAAACAATGGTAATATAACATATAGCATATACATGGACAAAAAACCATTTTGAAAAAAATATGTTCAATACATTTTTATTTTTTGTCTTTGATTTTTGACAATCAGTGTTCACAAATAGGAGTCAATGTCAAAAATAAAAATTGTTGCCAACAAAATGACAATCATTTGGGGCATCTTCATAGCAAGGCATATGAAATTAATGTCATTAAAATCCATTTTCATTGCCAACAAAGTTCACATAAAAAATAATTTTGTGTTGTCAAGTTATATTATTTTCAATTGCAATAAAAAGTTTTGTGAACACGGATCCGATCACTGTCAAGATCGTTGTTAATAAAAATTAAACAATTTTACAATGCGATCATATCTTGAGTTTGGATAAAGATATTGTGCTGAAATTGTGTGTTGGTAGCTTATATGCAGACCTAGCTTGGGTTTAAACTATTATTTTAAGTAAATAAATTAGTAAAGGGTTAAAAACTTGGTTTTGTGGCAGTGCCTAAGTTCTTGTTTCAAGATGGCCTCATGGTTGTTCATTTTCCCACTAGTTGATGTAAATCATGAGGTTTTGCATACACATCTATTTGTCTTAAGGTTAATGTCAATAAACTGTCAACGAAGCACATACATTGTAATGCCAAATTGTACCATTCCATTTAATAAATTCTATTACATTTATTTTTTGCAATTGTTTTATCTGGGACAAAAACCATCTAATCCTATCATTATGTGAATAACTCGAGAGTGTTTCAAATAAGTAGTAAGTACTTTAAATGCAATCAAGCTTAAATAAATAGGTTTGAACTAATGTGAATGATGCTTCCTTATACATTAAGGGTGGCAAGTCTCGAACTCAGTCGCCAGTGTCCTCCCAGCACTTCTCGGTCAAGGACCCTCTGCACCGCCAACCGCGCTCTGAGTCCAGGCAGATAGGGGGCCCCGTGGTGAGTACGTCGGGAGAGGCAGGGGCAGGAGGGGGCCCTGCAGGGAGGTCCAGACAGGCGGACATGCAGGCTTTGTCCCCTTCCAGCTCGTCACAACCTTCCCCAGATCAGCATGTGCAGGTACTTGGCATTTGGAATCGGGTTGAAACTGTGGTTCTGTAGGCTATGTGATGTTGTTCTTCACTTTGAAGTCTTTTATAAATATGTATGAATATATAATAAATATGACTATTGTTGTTGAATGCTCTTTCAGTAATGATTCCGTAAAAATCTCTGGATTTTAAATTGGACCCCATTTGTGATAAAAAACTTAATACAGACAAGAACAGACTTTTGAATAATGAATAATGAAAACAAAAGCAAACAATAAGCAAACTTATGTCTTATTCAAGGCCTCTACAAAGACTCAGTTTTAAACAATGACAACTTTCATAGGGATGATCCTTTCAGATGATGTACCAGTATATATACATTTCAGGATGAGGATTCAGCCAAGGGAGGTAATAACTACCTGAAGCCGTCCTCCCAGGCCCAGTCACCGGTATCGTCGGCAGGTGAATCCCGGGACCAAGTGCACTCGTCCCAGCATGCCCAGAGGAAGGGACGCATCTATCGGCCCCGTTCCCGCCTGGAGCAAGAGGAATCGCCACAGAAACCGGGCACCACCCAGCCAAGGGAGTTAATCAAACCTTCCCAGAGAGTATCGCCCTCGGTGTCTGTGCAGGAATCTGGCATGGCTTCGTCCTCTAAAAAGAAGGGGCCCAAGTCGGAGTATGATTTCCCAGACAGTCCGGACGATGAAGCGCATGGTGGCAAGCATTTTAGCAGCTACATGGCTCTGTCTAGCTGTACCAGGAGCCCACGTAGGGGCGTCGTGGATAGCTCAGAGAACCGTGTGCAGGGAGCCGGCGGGGAGGGAGGAAGAGAGGGCGATGTGGAAAGTACGGATGATGTGGTGCAGTCAGGATTGTCAAAGGTCTCTGATAGCGGAGCCGGAAGAGATAACGAGGCTCAGGGCATTGAGCGGTACGAGATAAGTGGGTCGGTGGGTCCTAGCCAGAGAAAGCTGGACCCAGATGAGGGTTCAAATATCTCCCAGACGAGTGCAGACAGCACAGACAGGCTCATGGTGGATGAATCCCCTATGTTGTGCTCCGGAAGCACTGGGGAGGTTTCTCAGAGTCGAAGAAGTTCCAAATCGTCGCGAGAGAGTGACGGCAGCCCCCACTGCTCCTCAGCGTCAGAGTTTCCTGTTTCTGGTCGTCAAGGTCACCGATCTCGGAGTCCCCGCTCATACCCGCAGACTAGTTCCGACATTGGTTCTAGCATGCCTGTCGCATCGAGTATGCAGTACTCACGACGTGACAACGACACCGTGAGTGAATCGCAGGAACCTCAGCCCCTGCTGTCGTCTCAATACGAAACTTTGTCTGACGATGAACAGTCCTAGCGAGGACGTTGCCTATAACAACATTTAAAACG
Organism: Dreissena rostriformis; assembly: GCA_007657795.1. NCBI lineage: Eukaryota > Metazoa > Mollusca > Bivalvia > Myida > Dreissenidae > Dreissena > Dreissena rostriformis. Next base: position 102,777 of record VMBQ01002453.1, on the reverse strand, counting down.
TTTATTTGTCATGTTTGGACCACATATAGGGTGTGGCTTCGTGTTTGGTCCAAATGTAGTTTGTAGCTGTTAGATTAGGAAATAGTAAGTATTGAAGAGCATTTGTGGGCAATTAGAATGACAATTATTGTTTTCAACATATACAATTATCATTATTAGTTTTTTCGCTTGATTCCATATATTGCTACATGACAGCTTAAGCATACAACACGCCGGCTAAGAAAAAACAGAGAATCAGAGCAAGCTCTTGTCAGAATTTACTAGTGCAAGGCCTATGATGGTGCTGTATATAGTGACCTAAGTTTACTTGTAAACACATTTGTTGGATTGAATCGTGATATGATCTGATTCATGGTGCATGTTTAATTGTTGTATAAGATTGTTATACTAATAATCATGAGATCAACTGTAAATGAGACACTGTAGTGTCTTAGTCAGTGTTTTTGATTCACAAATATGAGAAAATATAATTTTGTTTATCGTATTTCTTTGTATTGTCAAATGTTATAATGAGAACAATAACAAAGTGTATATGATTGCATGGATTTGTGATTTTTGTTGCGTTTTTTTAATCATTTCCAATACTAAGCCATGTTTGTATCGAGAAATATTTGTTGGTATATTAGTTTCTGCTTATGAAATAAATTTGCTGTAATGTTCTTGTTGTTGTTCAAAGATGTAATGATCATGTTAATAATTCACTAGTTGTGCCCTTGTACAGATCTCTTTTTCATGTGACTTTATTTGCCGTTCTAATAAGTAACATTGTTCAAATTACTCATGTTAAGTTTGGAATTTTTTACCTTATTATTGCTTTTGCATTTACATTATCATGCTCATTCTGGGCTCTATTAATCTAGGGAGACAAATCATAAATGACTGGTACATTTTTATATAAAGCAAAATCGTTAAAAATATGATTTACATTCATTTCTACATTGAAAGAAATGTGATTTATTTTAAGCTCACTAGAGCACAGCTTTCTCATGTTCAGCTATTGGGATACCGTGATGTCCGTCTCCATCTGTGTCCATCGGTCTGTCCAGAACTTTTTTTAAATGGCATATTGTCCGGAGCTGCTAGGCAGAATTAGACATAATCATGCCTCTGGGGGTCAAAATTGGCCCCGCCATGTGGTTACTTGTTTATATACACTCAATTAGCAAAATAATGTCAAGACTTGTCCTCTGTAAAAGAACAAGGCTCATATTTGTACGTCATTTAGTTATTTAATATCAGATAATGGTCCTTTTCTCAATTTCTTCAAATTATGCCCCTGTGTTCAAATATTGCCTCACAGGTTTGATGGTGTGGAATGTTTCATATAGACTTACAATTGCAACACATGTTCAAATTATGCCCCTTTCGTCAAATTAAAGCAGCACCAAACTAGAGGTCTTGAGTAGTTTTCCATTTAACCCTTTGCAGGCTGGGAAATTTGTCGTCTGCTAAAATGTCGTCTGCTGAATTTCTAAAATCAGCATTTTCTTTTTTTTTCAAAGACCACTATCAGTATAGCAAACAGTTTGGATCCTGATGAGACGCCACGTTCTGTGGCGTCTCATCTGGATCCAAACTGTTTGCAAAGGCCTTTAAAATCCGGTTCCAGCGCTCAAAGATTTAAGCTACAGTTTCTCAGTTGAGCGTTCAAGGATTCTAAGGGTCCACATGTTAATGATATTCTACAGATTTTTATTAGGTGATGCATATAATTCTTATTCACATAATGTTTTGTTTTTATAGTTTGGTAAGATAGAAAACTCTTCATTGTTAACAGGATAAATGTTTATTCTGCATTTGAACCATTACAGCTATAAGGATGTCCAGTACCATTCTCGATTGCTTTCCATTCAATCTCTAGACCAGTAGGTGACATATTCTCTGGAAGAGGTCTTTTAATGTTATCATGATCATGAACAAATCGTATTTGGTATTCCAAATGAACATTTATTTGTAGATTATTGTTCTGGCAATTCAGTGTTGTACATGTATATAAAAGCTTTGTTGTATTATGCTGTGCTGTTGTTCTTTGTGAAGATTCGGTGAAATAAAAGTAATGTGNACATCAAAGAAGACACTAAAAAAGAAGATGTTTTTTTTTTTTTTTTTTTTTTTTTTTTAACCAATTGTCTACAGGCGGTTTCAAGGGGTTTCTGGTCAATAACTCCTGCATAAACCAACCTCTGATAAAACTTTGGATAAAGCAAGCTTTCATGGAGACCTAGCTTCGGAATATGCCATCAAATTAATGTACAATGTAGATGTTACTTAAAAAGTAACAGTTTCTACTCAAAACTGTTTATTTTGGATTGAGGTATAAGGCTGCAATTTTGAAAATGTACATGTTGAACTACATGTACCTTGGGATTGCAATCTTTATAAGAATAGAAAAACGGTTTCTGTATAATAACTTAAGTTAGGATTGAAGTACTTTCCTGAAATTGTGTGTCTATTTCACATGCAAATCTAGCTTGGGATTGCAAGTTGATGGAATTAATTGTGGCATGTTCTGAGAAAACTAGGCAAAATGCTTGTGCGTAAAGTGTCATCCTAGATTAGCCTGTGCAGTCCGCACAGGCTAATCCGGGAGGACACTTTCCGCCTAAACTGGATTTTCGCTATGAAGTGACATCATTTAAACGAAAAATTCCATAAAAGCGGAAATTGTCGTCCCTGATTAGCCTGTGCGGACTGCACAGGCTAATCAGGGATGACAATTTACGCTCAAGCATTTTGCGTAGTTTTCTCAGAACACGACACAATTGGTACATGTTGAAAACCTGGTTTCATGGCATTGTCAGGTTTTTTCTGCCTCAAGCAGTAATATTTGTATATGAAACTGATATATTGTTCCATAGGCAAAGAATTTTAACTACCCAATACACTGCAGAATAGAAGTCACTATTGTGAGACCAACATTAAACACGGTTCTCATTGGAACAATACTTGTCCATACGTGGAAGATTATTATCTTGGTATTATGATGCCTGTGGTTTTATCACCATGCAACATAGCTGGTTAAAGTTTATTGGCTGATAAAAATGACAAAACATACATGATTAAGAGACAGGATTTATTGTCTTAGAAGTCTTAATACATACAAAACAACACCTCAGAAAATACGCACAAAAATGGCACTCCAATTCATGATTGAGAAACGCACATTATTCAAGCCATCGGGTAAACAACAAAGTGCTGAACAGCAAAGCTAAACCATAAATAGAAGAATTTGATTTTAAAATGGTTTATTTCAGAGGCAAAATATACCAGTTACAGTATCACCAGTTTACTCGTTAATTGTTTAATGTCCACAGCAGACCATAATTTAAGCACTTGTTTGATGTAATAGAGGATTTATTACCATTTATCAAACCACGACATTGATATCTGCCTGATCTAATGTGCCTGATGTATTTTTTATATCATGTCAATAGGAAGTTGTTATATCTGTCAATGTTTGGAAGTAGGTCATATTACTCGGAATACACTATAAAGTTATCATTTTAGGTAAATTAGATTCAGATTCAACAAAACAAATAATTCGATACCAAGACGTAATATATTTTAGACACAAAAAGCAACAAAAACAGCAAAAATCATATTTTACAAATATTGAGGGAAGTGCTCATGACTTCATTAAAAACACGTCAAACGTCAAAAATCATAGTAATTCCCACTTAAAATGCAGCGTTGTTACAACTTGTAGTGATTATAATTCATTATTTCTTTTAAAATGGGGAAGAAGAAGTATGATAAACACAAAAACAGGTTTCAGTGTCTGATTGTTTTGTAATAAAGCAATTAAGCATCGCCATTATTTTTTTCTAAGCCTCACCTGATATATTACAAAATGATCAGGCAGTAACCTGCTATTGTCTATATACATGTATTTGAGCAATACTCTGAGACAACTGGGCAGAATGCATGTGCAGAAGATAAGCATGAGCTGTCTGCACAGGCTAATCAGGGAAAGTGTAATCCCTGATTAGCCTTTGCGGAGGACACTTAACGCAAATGCAACAAGCANGTTTTTCAGAGTATTTTATATTAAATTGCATCCAAGTTGAGCAAAAAGCGAATCACCATTGCTCAATTAAAGTAAAAACATACGGTAGATTAATTGTTTTGAATTAAGCATTATGCAATTTAAATCTCTATACAATATCAATGTCAATAAATAAAGAGGCAATAATGGTAATATAAATAAAAAAAGGGAGGTATGGTAATTATATATAAAAAAAAAATGGTTGTGTACTCAATCTGATATAAAACATGATGACCATTCACAAATGGAAACAAAACATCTACAATAAGCATGAACACACAAGGTTTTTGACTTTTTGTGCAGGTTATGGCAGAAAACAGCATGAAACTGTATAGTCATGATCATTATGCATGAAACTGTATAGTCACTATCATAATGTTAAATGATGGATATGGATATGGAAATACAAGTCATGGAGTTTCCAATACTACATGACAGCACAGGTCTACAAATGCAACAATACTAATGTAGTAAGTACATCACGGTTTGCAAGGCAAAGAGAAAAGTTTCCATGAAAAATGACATAATTTTGCAATTCAAACATGAAATTATAATATAAAATGAGCTTAATCTTACAGCCCACATTTCTAAAATGTCTCTAGAAATTCCATTTTGAATTTAATTTGTTTAATTTTTAAATTATTTATATTGTCTTCTGACAATTGTGAAGTATTCAGTCCATGAACTTATTTAATCACATGAAATGAGCCTTGCTCTGTGAAAATGGGGTTTAATGCAAGTATGTAAAGTGTCGTCCCAGATAAGCCTGTGCAGTCCACACAGGCTAATCAGGGACAACACTTCCATCTTATATGATATTTTTCATTTTATGAAAGTCTTTGCTTAGCAAAAAATCTAGTTTAGGCGAAAAGTGTCATCCCTGATTAGCCTGTGCAGACTGCACAGGCTAATATGGACAATACTATACGCACATGGATTCTCACAGTGTGTTTCTGTTTCACATTAAAACCATTCCGGATTCATTAGTTTTTAACAATGTATTCACCTTGTGAGGATATGGTTATACTAAATTGTGGAACGTATTAGACAATCAGCAGTGTCTATTCTAGAGATCCAAAAGTAGGGGGGAAATTTGCCCCTCACTTTGAAACATAGGGGTGATTTTTCAGAAACAGGGGGGCAATTATCAAATACCATTTTTAAACTTTTTAGTTTTAATGTTAAAATATTTAACCTTAAACATTATTACATACCAGCAGGTCAGTGAAATACTATGGAAACTGCAGTTAAATATAACAGCTTTTTCTATAGTATTGCCCTAACTTGACTAAACAAGAATATCAGTGAAACTGATGGATGCTCCCCAATGATGCTTTGACGATATATGGGTTAATTGTGTTAAAAAAAAAGTGTGACCTTGAGAAGATCTATTATAAACCTTGGTGACCTTGACCCCAGTGACCTCAAACCTCATCATAAGGTAGAGGTCCATGCAAGGTATCTACATACCAAATATGTAAGAGATCGGTAAAATATTGAAGGTGCTATGAGAAACTGTAGCAAAAGTGTGATGAAAAAAAATCTATTATTAGCCTTGGTGACCTTGACATTGACCCCAGTGACCTCAAACCTCATCAAAAGGTAGATTTCCATGCAAGGTACCTACATACCAAATATGTAAGAGATCTGTAAAATATTGAAGGCGCTATGAGAAACTGTAACAAAAGTGTGACAGAAGGACATACTGGCATATATATATGGGGAGCAACAAAAATGAAAATGTTTTCCTTGACATTTCTGTATCAATTAAAATTATTAAAAATTAACATTTACTGATGGGTTATCCTTTTCACTAACATCGCATATGAAATAATGTCTGCTTTTTTTTCTGCCGTAAACATAAACGAGTTGCATCCCCTGATTTTCTGAACAATTTCTTATTTTTTTATAAACCTATGTGTCCTTTTAAAAGAAAATTCTTGAAATTGTATAAACCTGCTTATCGGAAAGTTCATTGCTTTTGATGCCCAATGTTTGTGTACAAAAATAAGCGAAGCTGAATTTAGCAACTTTAAGGATTAATAAAAAGATAAAGGGTGCGTAAATTTCCTCGCACACATATCGAAAATGTGCATGATTTAAAAAAACAAGACCTGTCACCATAGGATGACATATGCCCCATTTTTCCGCATTTTTGTAAACCTAAATGCAAAGTGTTTTCCCACATTTTTCGAAACCTAAACGCAAACTGTGACAGATCGAATTTCCGACGGACAGACGGACAGTGCGATCACTATATGCCCACCTTCAGGGGCATAAATATAGCGCAAATCCCACAATTGCGCAGTCTAGAATAGACACTGTATCAATCTCATCAATAGATTAATATTAAAGAACTGAATTCTTTCCACTATGTTTTGTAATTATATATCTCTTAATAAGTCTCTTAATAAGTTTCCCTGAAATGCAAAACAGTGCAAAAGTGCAGAATATACTTCTTTGAGATTAAAAAACAAAAACAAAAAAACTGAAGACTTTAACTTTAACCTTCACAATAATCTTTTTAACATTTCAACAACATTAAAATCTCAAAAAACCCATACAGAAAACATACACAAAAGACCTAAAAAACATGTGCAAAAACATTAAAGTGCCTTAACAGGTAACAATAATTTGTTATAAGCCTTAATAACGACACATGAACAACAGCTGCTTACTGTGGTTTCCATAGCAACCAATTTAACTGTGATAGTACTTTCTAGACAATACACTTTTAAATGTCTGTTTACAACAGCAAAATTTTAGTTTATAATACAATAAAACATTCTGGCATAACAACCATCCTCCAACCATGCCCTGTACACTGTACATATAGTATATACATACAATATTTACCTCAGGGTAATGTAAGTTTCATACATTTTCAAAGATTTTTATTTAATAATTTATACAATAAAGCTAAGTGACTCATAAACCATCACGGTTTGCTCATACAATCTATATAATTCTATACCTGTGATATTGCACAATTTGTCTTATTGAATTCTGAGTAGGACTGTCTGTGATTAGAGGCAGCTCTGTGTTTCGCAACAGATTTCTTATTTTCAAGAACATTTTCGAGCTCCTTGTGAAAAGAACACGTTTGCTGCGGTAAGTTCTTTTTACGGCTGTGAGCCCTCGACGCAGAACATCCCACAGTCTTTCTACCTGATGTTCTCGTTGTATCGGATCGGCCCACCGATTTTGATCGTCTCTTGTCATTTCTCGGCCGGCCATCTGTATTCCTAAGTTGAAACAACGCCGGTATGTCATGATCCAACAGTGCCACGTCTGTGGGAATGGCAGAGTGCATAAGGTATGGCCGATTGGGATCCTTTATACCTGAAGGACTGTCACCGAATATGTGCTTCATACCCTTGGGCTCTGGGCAGGACAGCCTTCTATTTATTGCCTGTGAATCCATAGATCTCACATAACTCCGATCACTTTCAATGTTTGATTTTTTTGCCGTCTTTCTACGATCAATAGCAGATGTTTCGGCGTGCTTGCCAGGCATGCAACCGGATGAATACTGTTTCAAGAGTTGTTTGCCCCTATGATTTTTCTCTCTTAAAAAGTCCCCTGTTTCACAGGCAAACATTTGTGACGCACAAGCTCTCATCTCGCTATTTGGAACATCTGTATTATCCTCAGAATTATACTTCTCAGCATTTGACGGTTTAAACAGCGGGAGGAAAATATTAGCCACATTTTTATCACGACATAAATTCTTCTCAAAATATTGATTAGAGTTTCTTGCTAATGTACTCACAGACATGTTTTCATCATCTGACTCACACATTCCAGCATGCCAACTGTTAACCATTGGCTTATTGTCCTTCCTCTGACCTGTGGTCGAGATCACAGGATTGTCGGAATTATTTCCCACTACAGAACATTCCGCTTTGTTCATCACTGGCCGCGGTGGCTGAGCACTAAGACAAGTCTGGAGTAAGTTTTTATAGGAATTAGACGGGTATTTGGAGTCATTTCCCAATGTGGAGCCTTGCACTCCTTTCTCAAAGGTTTCTGAAGAAGCGGAAACGCTCGAGACATCGACGGAATTCTCACTGAACGACCTGTACAGTTGCCTGGTGTCCGGACTGAAGAAATCAGACCCCTGGGTACCAGTCGAGGAACCTGGGTTACTGAGTAGGTGAGACAGACGCAGTTTACGCAATTCATCTTGTCTTTTAGTCACAATAATATCCCCAGGATCCAAAATGGCTGCTGCCAAATTGGAAACATTTGACATGAGGCTCCCACATTCACTGACATTTGAGGGTATGTAATTCTCCTGACACGAGGGATTCTTTGTAAAACTCATACTACTTCTCTTGGATGGATTTTGATTAAAAGTGGAACTCTGCGACTGACTAGAGCTGAATTCGCCTGGCTCTTTATAAGCAACTCTTACACCATTTCCATGGGGCTGAAAACTCAAGGGCTTAACACTACTCGTCAATTTAATAACACTATTAAAAGGATGGTTAATGAGACTTCCGTTGGTCTTTAAGTGTTCAGACTTAGACCGAGGCATCAACGGTCTAATATCCATGTGACTAGACGCCCCATGCCGGGGCGACTGACCGACATTGTCAGATTCCTGGGGAAACGCTCCGATCGAGATGCTCTGTTTAACGTGTTTGGCATTGTTCACCTGAGCAGCCTGAGTACTGGTCCAAGACTGAGACATTGTGGTTGGATACCTGCGACCTCTAGCGGCAGGACCAAACTGATCCAGAAATCTCTTCACAGTGGAGTCAGCATCGTGAGACAGGCCTTCTGGCGAGCTGGAGATGTGAAACTCTGCTGCACTCTCTGGCGACTCAGGGCTGCTGGTTAATGACTCAGCGGAGGTAGTGGATTCCCCGATATCTGTACTGGACGAGTGGTCTGCTTGTGTGACAAGATTGCCCTGTTGAACTTCACACCAGCTCCGGTTGCGAATGTTTTGAACCGCATTTTTCAACTCCAAATTCAGTGCAGTAGTTCTGTCTGTGATAGAATTTCTAACTGGACTTGACTGATTGCTTAAGCTGATACCAGAATTGCGGTTCCTAAACTGTCTATCTTGTATTCCCATGGTGATTGTTGGCTGACCAGTGGGGCTATTCTTAAAATGAACACTAGCTCTGTTACCTTGACCCTCTTGTGCTTCCCTTCCCGTGCGCCTGACTCTGTTAGAACAATTCCCATCAGCCTGTATAGCTCTAGAAACTTGTTGATTCCCACAACCTATGGCACTACCATCATTTCTATCATCACGCATGCTGCTTTCATTGAGGCCTGTATTAACTCCCCTGGTTATCATGTGACCACCAACATCACTATTTGAGTTACCTTCCCTGCTTATCAAGCACTCCCCAGAACTACTGGAAGAGTTTGCTCCCCTAGCAGGAAAATTGCCATGGCTGCTGTGGGCGCTATTATTTTCAGTGTATCTATCAGAATCGCCAGTACTTGGTGTGTTGTCTGTGCCTAGGGCTTCATAGGGTGGGGGTTGTTCCCCGGGCTGTGGTTTGGGAGGCGTGTAGGGCGGGGGAGGGTCCTCGTACGGGGGACACTGAACTCCGAAGAAATCAGGCGAGTAGCTGATGTTGTCAGAGTCGTCCAGGTGCTCACGTCTACGGCCATAGCCTGCGCAACAGCAGAAACAATCTGAGATATAAAGATTTAGACAATTCTATATGCATGTATATTGTATTTTGGAATATAAGTGAAACTTATTTGAAGAGGATGAGATAGGGAGACACCTATACGATTAATAAATATATATTTGCACCTGAATTAAATCATGTCAGTGTATGCAAAGAAAAGCTTTTAACATGTGACAGACCTTAAACAAAACAAACATCAATTATTTGATAAATTATACAACTGCAATGTTCAATGGTCTCAATAATAAAACTTAGTACTTGCATCCATTAAATAAGTGCATAACCTGTCTGCATTATTATAACATGTATTAACAATCGTTTTTCAATCACATCATTTGATCATTGATCTGATCGTTAAACTATTGTACCTTAACCCTTTGAGCGCTGGAAACGGATTTTGAAGGCCTTTGCAAACAGTTTGGATCCAGATGAGACGCCACAGAATGTGGCGTCTCATCAGGATCCAAACTGTTTGCTATTCTGATAGTATTCTTGGAAAAAAAATCGAAGAAAATGCTTATTTTAAAAATTAAGCAGACAACATTTTAGCAGACAACAAATTTCCCAGCATGCAAAGGGTTAATGCTGAGATGTTAGGCTGATACAACACGGAGTCCAAATAATTGTGTCGCGTTCTGAGAAAACAGGGCATAATGCATGTGCGTAAAGTGTCGTCTCAGATCCGAGACGACACTTTTCGCCTAAACTGGATTTTCGCTAAGAAGAGACATCATTTAAAGGAAAAATGCCATAAAAGCGGAAGTTGTCATCCCTGATTAGCCTGTGCTGACTGCACAGGCTAATCTGGGATGACAATTTACACACAAGCATTATGCCCAGTTTTCTCATAACACGACACAATGTTATTTGTTAGATCAAAACCTGAATGGAATCTACAGCGAGTATCATCAACTTACGTCTCAGTGTCATAAGGAGCCTGCGTTGCCTGAAGCGATGAATGAGGAAGAGAAGCAGGGCGAGGATGAGGAAGGTGGTGATGGTGCTGGCCACCAGACGCAGTCCCAGGTCCGTCACCGTGCCTGCCTCTGTCGGAGTACCTGCAAGTAGGAGGGTGGCACTAGGGTCACATGACAGTAGTGTGTGCATAGGCCGTGGGCGGGTATTCAGAAAGCTAAGCTAAAAAATCTTAGGTTGTACTAACTACTTAGTGGAAATTTAAGATCAAACTTCACATGTGAAAACCAATGTTTTTTCAAACAAAATAGTTATACTTGTTATGTAAATAGCCTTGTTAGTGTGATAGTGGCCATTGAAATATGTAACCACATTAGAAATTGTACATGAACATATAAGACTCTATATCTCAATTTTATTTTTTAAACAACCTACAAAATATATAACCATAATTTATATGATTTTTGTCTAAAATGGCCAGGAAAAGACCTGTTGTGTCAATATTTGTTGATACAAAAATCCAAATTTGGTCCTTTTTGTCAATAAAATTTTCCCAAATTTGCCACTTTATCGATTAAAACATCCCAATTTGACCAGACTCCTTTTCCCAAAATGGCTGGAAAACCCCCTGAAGTTTTGTGCTTATTTTCCACGCATATTTGACAAAATAAACTTGATGTGGCACGTCTATTAGAACAAATATGGTAAATGTCATCTTGAATCTCTATAACTATCGAAGATGGCACTCACCACAATAAGGAAGATTATGATCATTGATTCAACAAGTTGCATGATTGCAGCGCAAGTATGGTTTTACTGTGCGGAAATAAGAAACAAAATATTGTGCAATTTCACATATCTGACAGTTATGTTCTGAGAAGCCATAACAGAAATAAGACAATCTGAAAGTAAAATTGTACTCAACAAAAACTCATTTTGAAATTGCCCACAAGAAATTCCAATTCAACTTCTTAACAAATTATTGAGATAACGCATTAAATTTTGATAATCTCAAATAAAACCGTTCAATGAATTACGGTATGACACTATATGTTTATTGTGTATACAGTAATAGTTTCTACTAGATACACATACTGGTACTCTCTTAATCTCTCCACAATACATCATTTGTATTATATCTTTATCACAATAGATCTTTTCCATTCACACTTAACCGAAACATGCTGTTCATGGTGAAACTATGAGAATTTAATCTGAACAAATCAAATAAATCATTGATTGCATGTCCAGTAATTATTTCACATCAATTACCATTTAAACAAATAGTCTATAGGTCCTGATAAGATCAATTCAACCAGAAGGTGTGACAAGACAATTGATGACTGCAGATATTATCAATGATTTTCAATGATGGGCATCTGAAATCAGGCATCTTAAGTAGTCATTATCAGTTAATCAATGATGTCATTATCTGCAAGAATTCAACATGACCAAACAAGGTATTGAATGCTTTGCATTCCTAACTGCAAGCATACGCAAACAGAATATTGACAAACAGAATATTGACGACACAAAAGTTGATTAAAGTGGACACAATTGTGTCGTGGTCTGAGAAAACTGGGCAAAATGCTTGTGCGTAAAGTGTCATCCCAGATTAGCCTGTGCAGTCCATACAGGCTAATCTGGGACAACAATTTCCGGTTTTATGGATTTTTTCATTTAAATGATGTCTCTTTGAGAAAATCCAGTTTAGGCGGAAGGTATCATCCCGGATTAGCCTGCACGGACTGTACAGGCTAATCTGGGACGACACTTTACGCACATGCATTATGCCCAGTTTTTATTAAAACACAAAACAATTGTTTGTCTTTAATGATATTTAATCATCCATGACTATTAATCTGAAGATTGTTAATAAGAACAGAATACAATGAAGATCAAGACTACCCATAATGAGGATAGAGTTGAACCTCGCTCTGCAAAAATGGGGCTAAATGCATGTGCATAGTGTAATCCCAGATTAGCCGGTGCAGTCCAAATCAGGGCCAACACATTCAGCCTGAGCTGGAATTTGCTAATAAGAAACTTCCTTTAAATAAAAAATACCTAAAAGCGGAAAGTGTCATCCCTGATAAGCCTCTGCGGACTGCACAGGCTAATCTGGAAGACACTTTACGCACATGCATAAAGCCCCGTTTTTCCAGAGCCCGGCTGATTTCTCATATTTCCCTGATGAATATTTTGCATAATAGATTAACCAGCTGGTACTAAGATAACACTCAAAACTGCATACAGTAGCCTTCTATTTTACCCATAAATACCTTAATTGATCATTTATTTAATTGAACATTATATCAGGGAGTTTATTATACAATGCATACCGGTAACTGGCTATGTGCTCCAGTAATTTAACGTCATGCATGCTACCTTCCCAAGAGAAGCTGCACATGGGTTTGTTATATTGTACATACACAATCATGTACAAGGTTCATTATTATTGTTTTGCATGAAAGTGTAACTTAAGTCACAGATTAAACAAGAGCACCGCATATCGGGTGCCAACGCTAGGCGCTGGGTGCTGGATTTTGTTTTTTTTACCTTTGACCTTGAAGGATGACCTTGACCTTTCACCACTCAACATGTGCAGCTCCATGAGATACACATGCATGCCAAATATCAAGTTGCTATCTTCAAAAATGCAAAAGTTATGGCCAATGTTAAAGTTTTCGGAAGACGACGACGCGGAAGACGAGCTGGCTATGACAATACCTCTGGTTTTCTTCGAAAACAGCCAAGCTAATAAAATCATGTAACATAAACGGTAAATTAAACTAGTGAAACCAATAATTGTTGTGTGAGTCGTCAAACATGTAGCCAAGTTAAATATGTTAATCATATTTATAATAGAAAATAAATTAACTTCATAATCACTTAAACCACAACACACATTTTCAACTTTTTTTTCTGCTAGGATGTTTTCCAAAACCATTNGTCGTGTTCTGAGAAAACTGGGCATAATGCTTGTGCGTAAATTGTCATCCCAGATTAGCCTTTGCAGTTCGCACAGGCTAATCTGGGACGACAATTTCCGCTTTTATGGAATTTTTCATTTAAATGATGTCTCTTCTTAGCGAAAATCCAGTTTAGGCAAAAGGTATCGTCCCGGATTAGCCTGCGCGGACTGTACAGGCTAATCTGGGACGACACTTTACGCACATGCATTATGCCCAGTTTTCTCAAAACACAACACAATTGTTTGTCTTTAATGATATTTAATCATCCATGACTATTAATCTGAAGATTGTTAATAAGCACAGAATACAATGAAGATCAAGACTACCCATAATGAGGATAGAGTTGAACCTCGCTCTGCAAAAATGGGGCTAAATGCATGTGCATAGTGTAATCCCAGATTAGCCGGTGCAGTCCAAATCAGGGCCAACACATTCAGCCTGAGCTGGAATTTGCTAATAAGAAACTTCCTTTAAATAAAAAATACCTAAAAGCGGAAAGTGTCATCCCTGATAAGCCTCTGCGGACTGCACAGGCTAATCTGGAAGACACTTTACGCACATGCATAAAGCCCCGTTTTTCCAGAGCCCGGCTGATTTCTCATATTTCCCTGATGAATATTTTGCATAATAGATTAACCAGCTGGTACTAAGATAACATTCAAAACTGCATACAGTAGCCTTCTATTTTACCCATAAATACCTTAATTGATCATTAATTGAACATTATATCAGGGAGTTTATTATACAATGCATACCAGTAACTGGCTATGTGCTCCAGTAATTTTACGTCATGCATGCTACCTTCCCAAGAGAAGCTGCACATGGGTTTGTTATTTTGTACATACACAATCATGTACAAGGTTCATTATTATTGTTTTGGGGGTTGCATAGAAGTGTATCTACAGTCACAGATTAAACAAGAGTACCGCATATCGGATGCCAACGCTCGGCTGTGGGTGCTGGATTTTTATTTTTTTTTACCTTTGACCTTGAAGGATGACCTTGACCTTTCACCACTCAACATGTGCAGCTCCATGAGATACACATGCATGCCAAATATCAAGTTGCTATCTTCAATAATGCAAAAGTTATGGCCAATGTTAAAGTTTTCGGACGACGACGACGCGGAAGACGAGCTGGCTATGACAATACCTCGGGTTTTCTTCGAAAACAGCCGAGCTAATAAAATCATGTAACATAAACGGTAAATTAAACTAGTGAAACCAATAATTGTTGTGTGAGTCATCAAACATGTAGCCAAGTTAAATATGTTAATCATATTTATAATAGAAAATAAATTAACTTCATAATCACTTAAACCGCAACACACATTTTCAACTTTTTTTTCTGCTAGGATGTTTTCCAAAACCATTTTGATAATCACACATCATTAATTCTCACAAAACACATTTCCAGTTGTACACTTCTAAAAACTGCACTTAGCTTTTCAAGTGTAGAGTTCTCAAGTTTAAGAGTAAAAAAAAAACGGTAAATGCTTTAGAAGAAACATAATTATTATCAATGAGTTTTTCTTACAATTGTAACCCATGAAGACCTTCATGAGGGCTGATGGAAAACAAATATTCATAAGTATAGACAAGATCTAATTATTTACTCAGCCTCTTAACCATTTGAGCATTGCTCTGCAAAGGGTGTTTAATGCATATGCCTAAAGTGTCGTCCTAAATTAGCCTGTGCAGTTTGCGCAGGCTAATTTAGGACGACACTATCCGCTTTTATGAAATTTTTGTTTAAATGAAATCTCTTCTCAACAAAAATTCAGTCTAGGCAGAAAGTGTCATCCCTGATTAGCCTGTGCGGACTGCACTGGCTAATCTGGGACGACGCTTTAGGAACATGCATTAAACCCCCTTTTCTCAGAGCATGACTCATTTGCTTGTTATCGCAATACATGTGGAGCTTAAACTGCTTTACTCATCATGCTATGTTAACCCATTTATGCCTAGCTTCTAGAAAAAAAGGCCTTGGCAAACAGCGCAGACCCAGATGAGACGCCGCATGATGCGGCGTCTCATCAGGGTCTGCGCTGTTTGCTTAAAAAGGAATTTCTGCAAGAAATATTTTAAATATAGAAATAAATATACTAGACATCCCTAATTTTGGAAATAAATTGATCCAATTTAGAAGGATGGGAGAGTCCACTAGGCATAAATGGGTTAAATGTGAGCTGTGTCATGAGAAAATGGGTCTAATGCCACATGCGACCAGCTAGCTCTAGACCAGCCTGCGGATCTGCACAGTCTGGTCAGGAGGTACCCTGTCAACTTGAAAGTCACTCAATGTTTTGTGGTCTCATTAGTCGACAGGGTAGTTCCTGACCAGATTGAGTGATTGTGCAGGATTGTCTGGAGCTACACTGGCTGCATAACCCTTTGAGCGCTGGAACCGGATTTTAAAGGCCTTTGCAAACAGTTTGGATCCTGATGAGACGCCACAGAACGGTGGCGTCTCATCAGGATCCAAACTGTTTGCTATTCTGATAGTATTCTTTGAAAAAAAATCAAAGAAAATGCTAATTTTAGAAATTCAGCAGACAACATTTTAGCAGACGACAAATTTCCCAGCATGCAAAGGATTAAGGTCAATTTTTGCATGACGCGGCTCACTTAATAATGTATGGTACATGCACCATAAAAATGTCTAAGATTGTCAAAGAAAATAAACGTGTACTGAAAATTAATAATTGAACACCATGAGTCCTTCAGAGCAGTTTGCAATGGGAGCCATACAGCTATTACTGTATTTACTCATGAATGAAGTTGTCTTGAGAAAACCAATAGCTCAGTTTTATGTTGTTGTTTACTCAACACTTCCTGTTGGACTGTGGTAAGTCATTAAGCCTTATAATGTTTACCACATGTGAATGCAAGCGATTGATTTGAGACTGGTGTGAGTGTTAAACATTGTAATGTGATTATACTAGTTTCTGTTTCAATACTAGAATTAAGTATTTGAATAACAAAAAAAATGTTTTAAAAAATTCCATGTTAATGACACATCAAGAGATGTGATTACATGTTTGAAAATCTCTTAAAGTGTCCTAGATTAAATAAACACCAATGCTTATACTGATACTAAAGTGATAGCAGATTTGGCAGACTGACTGTTCAGCTATTTCTCAGCAGCAGTCTGGAGTGAATGACTCAATGTCTACTTCAGATCTCACTCAATAATGATTCACTTTTAAAATGCTGACACATGTTCAGAAATTCCAAATTTTTGGAATTAAGAACAAGTGAGGAACTATAAATAAAAAATGATGAATCAAAGCATTAAAAGTAGACAAAATGCTTGCTCAAGTTTTTGAATTAAACAAATAACAGATCTATCTTTTTGTTCATAAATTTAAAATAACAGGGTTTCAGCAAATTTTACATTCAATTTAATCACCATTCTAGAATTAAAAAAGAAAACAATTATAACTTATAAGCAATTTAACTTTAACCATAAATTATTAAGCAGAGGTTTCTCTGTGTCTAATGTAATTGTCAGTACATATAATTAGCTGGGGATAGTTTTTTCTTTCATTCCTCAAAAAGACTTAAAATCCTAAAGATGAAAAGCATTTTTACCGTCGCCATTCCCAGAGTTTCCGCGATGTTCCGTGTTATTGTCCGGGGTGTACGAGGACCCATCAAGGTCAAGGCACTCGTAATGGCAGCACTTCTTGGAGATCTCACGCCACTTGGGACACTTTGGCGGGGAGCAAGAGACGGCCTTGCACATGGTCGACTCACCCTGGTAGCAGCGACACATGTGGCACGGGTCATCCTTGTACGGGTAGAAGTCCTCCCTGTCCGGGATCGGCCGGCCCTGCCAGTCCGTGCAAGTCAGCTCAGACATTGCTGAAAAAACCAGTTAAGAAGCTTTACTTCCGTATTTGATCTTGTATAACGAGCAGATTTTTACCTCAAAGTTTCAAATTAAAAAGTTGATGCGCTAAATACATTGAAACAACGCTATTATGGCTGATAAATTGCGAAAAATTCTTTTCGAAATTGTAAATAATCATAATAGCCGCCATTTTGAGATATGAAGCAACTACACTAAGAACAATTAGTACTATCAGGTGCAATCATTTCTGAAATTTTTCCTTTCCCAAAATCCTAAGGTATGCAGCCTATGATCCCCAATCTCTAAATCTAAACATCTGCACCCTTCCTTACAAATGCCCCAGGGCTGCTCCACAAGGTGAATCTCACCAAACATGTTTTGATATATTGAATTAATATATTTTAAATAACACCACAAAGCTGTGTGCAACATATTTTATTTCACATTCAAACTCAATATAGAGAAAATGTTGTATATTGTTAAAGAGAACAAGAGGGTCATGATGGTCCAAGAAGCTCACCTAAGTACAAGGTACACCAATTGGTGAAGACTTGACCTAGTGAAATAGTTTTTGACCATATTTGACCCAGATTCAAACATGGCCTAGATATTGTCAAGATTATCATTCTGACAAAGTTTCATGAAGATTGAGTCATACATGTGGCCTCCATAACGGCCAACGGCCAGTAAATTTCACTCCCAAAGTCATGTTTGAACTCAAAACAACGGTCACGAGTCAGTCGTTTCGAGTTGCGAAAAGTAAACACACAAATCAATCTGCATCGTTGTCTTTTACTTTTGACGTCAATTTTGTCAAAGTGTCTATTGTGCGTCTATTTTGCGGGTAAAGAATCTGATTGCGGTAAATGCCTTTGATATTATAAAAGCTGCCCGCTGCGAGAAAACAAATAACGACTTAGCAACGATTTAATTTTTGAATGCATGAAATATGTGCAAGTACCAATAACAATGTGTATAAGTAGCAATTAACGGCCCAGTCATAACGCCATAGTAATAGCGCGTAACAAAATCATTAGATCTTTATCGCTGATAAGGTGTAAACAACACTTAGCTAGTGTGTGTTATTATAAGAAGGTGATAAAAGGATTAGTGATCGTTAATTGTGGCACAACGGGCATCGAATTGCAACTTTTGTTACATACTTTCAGCATTTATGGAAGCGGACATTTTGTCATGTACATGTAAAACGTCTGTTATCCAAATGCCATTTTCAATTTCCAGGGGAGAAAGTCACGAAAACCAATTGACAATGATTTTGAAATAAATTGTGCTTAGATATGTTGAATAAAAATGATCTTTTTGTGATGTTTGTGTACTAATAAATATATTAAAACTTTTGGATTCTTTGCATGAGAACGATAACGTTATGCTGTTCTTTCGGTTTATAACAGCGATGCGCCATAACTTTTGAGGACGTGATGTCATTGACACATGACGACTGTTAGGTAAGTATATCATCCAATGAACGTAATACGAAATGTCAGATTTACTGAATTACAGAGATGCATGAGTAAACAACATTATTATCGTTGATACACTCATACGTTTAAGAATATAGGTATGAAATAAAATAAATTTATAAGATATTAATTTGTAGTATTCACTAGACATAATTTATGTTATACTAATTGATCGGCAATACGCCTTTGTTTAAATTACTATATTTACGAAACGACTGGGTGGGGTAACGACCTAGTAATACTACCAACTGACCAACAATCTGAAAGTGGTCATTTTAAAACAACGGCCACCTGTCTACAACGGTCAATTTGGTCATTTCCCTTGACTGACCACTGTTCTCAGTTTGGACTGTATAAGAAATGACCAAGTGAGCTATTTTCTGGACAATAGATTCCAACTAGGCCTGGATATTGTCGTGATAAATATTCTGACCTAGTTTGATCAAGATTATGACATAAATGTGACATCTAGAGTGGTAACTGGTTACAATTGTTTTCATAGAATTGCCATGGTGAACCAAGTTTTTAGACAAACTTGACCCAGATTGGGACTCGGTAGGCATTGTAAAGATAAAAATTTAGAGTTTGATCAAGACTAAGTCTTTCTAAATGATTTATAAACGTATTCTTAGATCATCAGCATCAGCAATAGGCTATTTTAATGTACCGTTCAACAAGAAAAAAACATTCAGTGATAGAAGCTTTGGGTCCAAAACTATGGAACAACCTACCTTTGAGTTTAAGACAATGTACATGTACTTCAATAGACACTTTCAAAAAACAACTTAAGACATACTTTTTCGATGACTTTTTTGCATTATTTTTAAGGTAATACGTGATGTACCTTTGATCAATGTTTTGTATAGACTTGTTTGATACTTGGCACTGTTGTTCGTTTTGTGACTTGTGAATGAGGATTGCCTCGCTCGCTTGTTGTGGATCGGTTTCTGTGTCACTCCATATTATTGTATGTTTTTAATTTGTGTTTAATTTTTGTTTTTATTTCTATTGTACAACGCCATTGAATATGTTTATACGTAGAAATAGGCGTTCAATCAAATGCTCAAGTTTAAAGTCATAGATATGGCCACTAGAGTGGTGACAAGGATTTGCTGAGATTTTGACCTTGTGATGTAGTTTTGGGACTCCCTTGACCCAGATTAGAATTCTGCCGAGATATTGTCAAGATAAACACATTGGACCAAGAGTCATCAATTCAAGATGGATTCATAAATGGTAACAAGGTTTTTCTAAGATTTGACAATTAGGGCCAAATTTCATCAAGATTGAGTCATAAATCTGGCCTGAAGAGTGGTATAGCAAAGACTTCAGACCAGGTGACCTAGCTTTTGCACGAACGTGGCCCAGATTCAAATTCGGCCAAGATATTGTCTAGATAAACATTCTGACCAAGTTTCACAAGATAAGATAAGAAATGTGGTCTCTAAAGTAATAATCTAAAAGTTGATGACTCATACCTTGCACCTCTTATTCATAAACAATTACAAAGTACCGATAACCAACTTTTTACTTTAAAACTTTAACACCATCCCTTACCTACATGTATATTTCTTCCACACATATCCCGTTAATTATATATTTTAATCTAGCATTATGATCACACAGAAAAATGAGTAATCTCCAGGAATAAGCACCTCTCAATCTACAGCACCTCACTATCATGTTATATGCAGTGATGTAACATCCTTGAAAAAACTCCCCCAGCTAGCTCTAAGCACAACAGGAAAACAGAGAGAAAATATTTATTGAAATTTTCCTTAAGCAAGTTTTTTTCGCTCCCTAATTGAAGGCATTTGACTTCTCAGTGTGAAAAGTTAACCCATTTATGCCTAGCGTCTAGAAAAATGGCCTTGGCAAACAGCGTTGACCCAGATGAGACGCCGCATGATGCGGCGTCTCATCAGGGTCTATGCTGTTTGCTTAAAGGAATTTCTGTAAGAAATATTCTAAATATAGAAATAAATATACCAGACATCCCTAATTTTGGAAATAAATTGATCCAATTTAGAAGGATGGGAGAGTCCACTCGGCATAAATGGGTTAAAAAACGTATGAACCCCAGAGACTTTACTTTTATAGGCACATTCCAAGATGCTTAACGGAATATTGAACAACTTTTCATTTCAACATCTTCAAATTTGATGTTAGCAAACTTTTGTTTGTATCAACATGGAGATATCATGCATACCAAGGAATACACGTATTTATTGTTCCATGAATATATTTTTGACTGCACAAAGTTATCAGATGCCAAAAGCTTTCAAAATGTATCAATACCAGTTACTTTTGTATCTGAACAATTAAGTTTCCAGAACGTAGCTGCATGATCAACTCTGAGTGTTCTTTTTCTTTAGATTGCATTTTAAAATATCGATGTATGAATTCTGACTACATATCTTTTACTTAATATATAGACAGACATAATTATACAACAGTTACTGCTCATCTGTGTTATTTCACAATACTTACTGTGAAAAAACATATTCGATATGTGTTGAAATACACAGTGAATATTCAAATATTGCAAATATTTTAATCCATAAAATCAAACATTCAATTAAACATAAAATTGTAATAATTATATCCATCCAGCAGTCTTAAAGACCCTATATTTTTGCACAAACTATAATGTACTGTTAGTGAACACAAAATGAATCTGAGTGTACAATAAAGGACCACTTATGAGGCTGTCAATAATGAATTTAAACATAAAGATCTGTTCAAAGATAGCCGGTTGAAAAATGCCTTCAGGTCATGTTGTGTCCTGTAAATCATGTTAAAAATACCAGTACTTATGTCTGTGTCTTCACTGGTTCATATGAAATATGACAATCATACAAATGTCTTATGAACCCTATTGGAAATAAGCTTTCAGCTTAATGGGTTATCCATAGGTCCTTCAAGCATTCATGCTCATATGAACCTTCTTTAGTTATAAAACTTCCTATTGCTAAAAGTATATGCATACAGCAACAGCGTTTTATTTGATGCTCTTAAATTGGTATTTTAAATCGGCCTATTCTTAATTCTTTGAAATCTGTGATACATTTTATGTCGCATATGTTCTATATGTGTATGTGCTAATGATCTTAAATGTAAATAAATAAATAAATAACCCCTACCCCTTACAGTTCAGCTATATTGTACATATAGCTTGAAAACTTACATTACTGCATACATAATTTTCACTTGTGCATGATTTTTTTTTTATCAGGCAATTAATCAGGCAATAAATGATTACCAATTTGTACAGATCAGCTACTGTTGAGAAATTCTGCAAATAACATCATTTCATTTCGAATTTCCTGCAGGTCTCACAATCCATTGCAGACGTACAGCAGGCCAAATATTTGCTGACCAAATGCAAATGGTTGCCAAAAAAAACTGCATAGGAAACGGTGGCGTTAACTCTTTCAGTGCTGCAACCGAATTTTGAAGGCCTTTGCAAACAGTTTGGATCCAGATGAGAGGCCACAGAACGTGGCGTCTCATCAGGATCCAAACTGTTTGCTATTCTGATAGTATTCTTTTAAAAAAAAATGGAAGAAAATGCTTATTTTCAGCAGACGACAAATTTCCCAGCATGCAAAGGGTTAAATCACCTATTCTTTCTCATGTAATTATGAAAATCAACACTATTTATAGGCCTCATTTTCTTCTTTTTCCACTTTACTTCCCAAAATATTATAAATGCTAATGCTTTTATAACAATGATGAACTCCTAGAACTGACCTGAAATGTTTGATAATCCAAATACTGTTCGATAAGCATCGACAGCCAGTCAACAACTAAGTGCGGACCAATTGCCGACTAAGCCATATAGAGTCACCAGCCTGTTTTTGATGGTTGTTGATGGTCGCTTGTAAATTGCAGACATTTGTATCACAGTATGTCACCAGTCTCCGATAAGTTAACGACCCTACTCCTAATGAGATTCCACTGCCCATATTTGGGTTTTGGTCTTAACAGGCTGCTGTTGATTTCCACGAGCTGAAGTTGTGGGTGGTCAGTAGTTAGTTGGCGATTTATGTGTGACCTATATATAGGCTTAAGCAAGTTTAAATTGTATATATAGAAAGAAAAATAAGTAAATATACTATTTGTTCACAAAAATTATTTTTCTTTTTGTAGCGAGGCACAATTTTTCAATTTTAGCAAATATACGTCACTGGGATCAATGACCATAACATACAAGTTTTGAATGTTTATTTATAAACAAAACAACATAATATTTGCCATATTCTCTCTCACTCACTCCAGCATATATACAATAAACAAGTTGTGAACAAGTCGAGAACGTTCTAATGACGTCACGAATTTCATGATGTCATTGTTAGGTCATTGATCATGTGACTGCTAATAAACATGTACCAATAATGATGTACGTTCCAAATGAGATCAAATGCATTTTTGTTGCTCTAGCATTGCTTTTTTTGAAATGTGCATTATTTAAAAGTCTCTATAAAACAACAATTTTGTTTCTCAGCAGAAGTTATTGCAAATATAACGGAAAGTCCAATTTCATGTACTTTACACATTTTTACATTTTATTACTACACGGATTATATTTCGCATGTTAACACAAAAATTCTTTGGACATGAACATTATTACTTTAAAGTATTTGAAGATTACAGATTAAAGTAATAATATGAACTATATCTTTGTATCCAAATATTCAACACGTTACAATTTTAAATATATCAAATGTTAATACCCAGCAAATGTTCACAAGTTTGTTTAGAAAATACCTGCACATTTACCTGTGTTCCTGTATTCTGTTACATTGTACATAACAGACTAAACAAAAACGCTACAGAGAGCCATTAAGTGCTGTGTGTGTATACTTTCCGATATACAATTCACTTGCATGTAGTATACACACATGGCAACAATTACAATGAGTATTTTACTCACTGCAGGAATTTATTTTCGGCCTAACAAATTAAATTATAAAATTTTCATTCATTACAATGCAATAACATATACTGGTAATTACAGTCAAAATAATGTGCTTTTAACAAAAGTCTGTATTCCTTTAAATTTATTACCTTTTTGCTTTGAACTATTAAAAGCTACATAAAGGACTATGTTTATATAAGAAATGTCTTCACAATTTTGCTTACAACAGCAGCCACAATCATCTTACTATGTCATAACCTATTAGTAGGAAGGCAGCAAATGTACAATATTATAGGCAATAATTCTTATAAATTACAAATTCAGTAATTTTTTCTTTCTTTTTTTTTTCAACCTTATAAAGCAGATTTTTAAACCATTTTAGGAATGGAATAAGGGCCCATTTGATTGCGGAAAGTTGAGTTGTTTTGAGTAAAAGTGTTAAATTTGATGCTTTTTTATTTTGCTTGAAAATACTTTAAAATTAAGAACACAAGTGTAGGTTTTTACATTATATTTGCTCAGGGTTTAACTCATAAAGCTGAATAGGGAGATGAGTTCAGACTTTTCGAAATAAAAAATTACTTTGTGTGATTTTGTTACAAATCTGGGAAAATTAATTCTTATATGCTTTTTTTTCTTTTTAAAGTGAATGGAACCTGATTTTGGCCCCAAATTTTACCAAAACAGACATTTGTCCACACAGATGCTCCCCATTCCATTTTTGTGTTAAAACAGTGCTTATGTCACAAACAAGCTGTTAATGGCCAAATTTGTGTTTAGTTCGACCTAAACTTTGAGGAACAGAGAGCAATGATACACACAACACTCAGTTTCCTCATGGTAGTCATTTGTATCGTCTTGTAATGGATTGCATTTGAGCCGAGTTAGTTTAAATCCATCAAATTGCGGCAAAGTTATGGCTGAGACAGAACTTTTTAAGCTGTTTAATGGCACAATTTGACCTTTGACCTTTATGTGTGACCTTGACCTTTGAGATAGGGAGACATGCATTATATGCAACACATTGTCTTTGATGGTTTACATTTGTGCACAGTAATTCCAAAATCCATCAATTAATGGTGAATTCTGACCGTTGACCTCTCAGTGAGACCTTGACCTTTGAGGTTTGGAGACAGGTATAAAATGCGAAACGTCGCCCTATGATGGTGGACATTTTTGGGCAAGGTATTTTAAAATCCATAATTATACCACAAATTTATGGCTGAGAAAGGAAACTTAATTCGCACAGACTGTCTGACAGCCAGACAGTCGTGACTCCTATATGCCACCTTCTTCAAAGGTGGCATAAAATGCACTGCAAATAATTATATTAAATTTATTGATATATGTGATTCTTATTTGTTTGATGCAATTGTTTCACATTTATATTATTGTTGATTGTCATAGTTCAACATTTGATAACTTGCTGGGTGGGGTGTGTCAACATGTTTTTTAGTTCAACAGATTTTTGGCTGTTTTTCAACGAACATGTATGTGTATGTCAGTTACGGACAATCTAATCATCCTCCCTAGGCAATCCTAGTCTGTCAGAGCGGTTAACAACCACTTAGGGCTTAAACAGCACTTATGGCAGTAACTGTTCACTGAACTCACTAGTTCTATATGATTAAGGCAGGAGAATGACTGCATACATTATTTCTTGACCAATCCCCACACACGTTTTGTGGCCAGACTGGGATACAAACTAATTATCAATTGATCTGCAATCCAGCACTCTACCAATCTGCTAGCCGGGACAGGCACAGTCCTTTATTTATTTACATGTACTTATTATTTTCAGAGTTCCAGGTTATAACCGTAATTGCATACATTCATGTTAACCCTTTGCATGCTGGGAAATTTCTCGTCTGCTAAAATGTCGTCTGCTAAATTTCTAAAATTAGCATTTTCTTCGATTTTTTTTCTAAGACCACTATCAGAATAGCAAACAGTTTGGATCCTGATGAGACGCCACGTTCTGTGGCATCTCATCTGGATCCAAACTGTTTGCAAAGGCCTTCAAAATCCGGTTCCAGCGCTCAAAGGGTTAATTAAATGTGGTTAATTCTATTGATTAATTTTCCGTGACAAGACTGCATATTTATGATATCAAGGTACATCTAACTTTCACACCAACAATTTCTGAATCAAAGCATGCAAAGGGTTCAGCATATACTGTTTAAAATAGGAATCACCATGGTAATTACTGAGGAAACGATGTGGGTGTAGGGCAAAGGATTTAAAATTGTGGTCCTTTTTACTTAGGAAAGCAAAATTATGAGTGGAGAATTAAGCCAGACAGACACCAAAAATGAACCATGGAAGTTTTGCAACTTTATGTTATAAATCCAGAAACTATAATTATCTTTCATACAAGGCAAGTTAGAGAACCCAGCTTGCTGAGGCATATCACTCAAACCATCATTGCTGCTCAATGTTTTTTCCAGATAGTGCTATCAGTTATTGGTGGCAACTAGAAGCATTTAGATCTGTTTTCAACACAATTTCCTCCCATTACATCATACATGAACCAGACACTCACATATGAATTCTGGTAGGTGAAGATATGTGTTGTTTGTGAGCCACGATGAGATTTATGCAATGTGAAAGACTGCTAAAATAACCTGTATGAGGAAAAAATACCGGTTCATGTAACAGTAGATGTATCAACATCGCAGCAGCATTCAGTCAATATGAATGTGTTTGTATGAAAGTTCAAAACAAAAAGTGACTATCTGACTCTGAGTGGATAATTATTTGAACTCTACTGACCCTGTATTATGCTTTAGACCAAATGCCCATAAAATCATGTTTAAATGTTTCAGATAAAAACTTGAAATAAATATATTTTTTGGTAATACTTTCTGCTTGGTCACTTCCACGAGGCCAATTTAAACAGTCACCCAGTAGACTACTGCAGGTTCAAACCTCAACGTTCATGTACATACATGTATAATTATTGTTGTGCATCATTCTGGTCCTTCGGACCACCAGTTACAAGAAGTTACAGTCAAACCCTGAATATCTCTCAAAGCTGTGTTTCTCTAATTAACCATTATATGTTAATGGTGAGTTACAGCATAATTACAGCTGTACAGTACAGCCCACGCGGAACCAACAGAATCTTCGGTCACGCCACGGCAAGAATCGTTAGTACTCGACGGCTGCGTCATGTGTTCACGCAGCGCATCGCTGAGGCACTCGGCATCGATCCGCGCAACGACGCAGAGTCTGTATAAACCTCGCATACTTTCGCGGAATACATCCGCCGCATACGTACGCGGCGGATCTAGTGAAAAGATATACCGAAAAAACGCAGTCATACGTCTATCAGCTCATATGTTGGGGAAAAATTACAAGACACTTGGAAAATCAGCGTCAGTAAATTTGCGACCCCATCAAATTCCTTGTCAGATTCTGTGATGCAACTTTGTTGTTAAACATTTTAATTATATTGAACAAACAAGAGCCCCTCACAGCGGGTGCCAACATTCGGCTGTGGGTGCTTGGATTTTGTTTTTTATGACCTTTGACCTTCATTGACCTTGACCTTTTCACCACTCAAAATGTGCAGGTCCATGAGATACACATGAAAAAAAAAAATAATAATAATAAAAAATGTTTGACCTGTGACCTTGAAGGATGACCTTGACCTTTCAACACTTAAAATGTGCAGCTCTATGAGATACACATTCATGCCAAATATCAAGTTGCTATCTTCAATATTGCAAAATTTAAGGCCTACGTCAAAGTTTTCGGACGCTGCGTACGGCGGACGAGCTGGCTATGACAATACCTCGGGTTTTCTTCGAAAACAGCCGAACTTATAAAATGAAAAATACTATTACTTTGCAATTTAATAGCTAGTATGAATCCAACAAAACACTGTGCGTTTATTTACTATAAATGTGTTTCAAGAATTTCGTAAAAACACCCGTTAGCAATTGTTAGGAACAGTACAAGAAGTTGGTCAATCGGAACTTATCGTCCTATCTCGGAAAATCAGAGATAAATAAATTTGTTGTTTCCCAGCTTAGGCCGAGTAATTACGGGACTCAACTTGTGTAAAACACTTGTTCAATTAACCGTTAAACTCCACCTCCGTTTTCTGATAAAGATTCAAAAGGCGGAGCTAAGCACGTGCTGTTGCAAAATTGGACGATTGCCATTTCAAGAGTGACAAACACAGGATTGGTTTAGCGGGCTGATTGCTAGACAAAGGCAGCCAATTTTGTCGACAAGAATGGTGTAACTTTATGGCTTCAGACAGAAAGCGGCTTTCCTTTGATGTCGTCAAACTGTCAATTCACACAGATTGCGAATTTGTGCGATACTTTTAATAATGTCATTGATCCTTTGTTAACATGTTCAGTATAAATAACCACCTGCTAACATGAACACTTTGGATTAAATTATCAAAATAAAAACAAGATTAATGTTGCAAACTGTGATTATATTAATTGGTAAGTATCATTTAAAAGACGATGTTTTGCTTGTCGTAAAACAACGAGTTTTCTATACAAAAACATTACCACGAGATCGGTCGATCTTGGTCGAATTTAATTTTTTTTTTCATGGACGACCTCAGAAGTCGATTAACTATTTTATCTATTTTGAATCCGCGCACATTAAATTAATTATGATTTTAAATATTATTATAATTGTTCTTTTAAAATTTATTGACTACCGGTAACTAATCATGTTTAAAAGATTTTTATTTTATGATGCGAATCGACTCGGCGTCATATCGCAAATCGCGGCTTTCCGCATGTCTCGGCGGACAGTCGGGACAGATGTGAAGCATCGTGGCGAAATGCGACGTGCCGCCGCATACTGACGACAGACTCAGCATCGACTCTTTGTGCCTTGACTCCGCGAATCGCGAAATATGTTTGTTCCGCGTGGGCTGTACTAGCTGTACCTGTATGAGTTCAGTATACTGTATTGTTATAGTTTTCATATTGAGTTCAAAGAACATGTTTATAAATAAAGTTTTAGTAAAATATTTATAGTTCTAAATTTAATGTTAAGTACATGTACATGTACATGAATCTTTCTTCATTTTTTATCCTGAATTTTTTAACTTCATTTTTTTAATGTTTATGTTACTGAAATAAAGATAACATATATCATTAATGCTATGTTACATGTACATCCTTAGTATGAGAATACCTCTGTGATAACATACATACACATACCAAATACATTTAATGTGGCACAAAAGCAATACCAAACTACATGTAACATGTTATTGTTAAAACAATACTCATCTAACCAGTGTGGTTGTATGGGTGATAGATAGGCCTATCAATTACTGACAATGACATTTACTGTCAAAATTTCACTGTCCATAACCACATAGAAACAAGAAGAGAGCAGGTGTCTTAACCATCAGCAGACTAATTGTGTTTATCAACTGTTGATATTTAATGCAATCTTCATTTCATAGGTATATAAAGTCTCATAAATGTAGCTCAACTGTTTGAAACAAACTAATGAACTGTTTTTTTTTCATTGTTCATAACAGTGGATTTAATGCCCATAAACTATAGTTGCTCTTGCTTTTCGCTTTCTAGTTTACTGTTATTATTGCACTTCTAAGACAAATTTCTTGTAAAAGTTTTTCTTTCATCAACATATTAAGCTTCCTGAAGTTCAACGGTGTACTACCAGTTACCCATCTGTCTGACCCTGCCCAAGAAAATGCACAGCTTCAAAGTGCTAATTTTATGTTTAGGATTGACATGTCTGTAAATAATAGATTACCCCTGTGGTGACTGTGAAACAAGTTTTATAGCTCATACACTAATTTCGGGATTTTTGCGGTCCGCTCACCGGCAAATTCTAATATTCAACAAAGTTTATGACCGAAATTTCATAACAAAAATAAATCAAAGAAGATGTGAGGTCTTAAGGGGGGCAATTATAGTTTTGACATGCAGGTAAATGTGTTACATGCGTAGCACCTTTGGTTCACATTTCAACTGATTTGAATAAGCCCCTGCTAACTAGAAGGTGATTAGGAAAGTCTTGTAAAACGGAGTCCACATATAGCGATGTCTTTCTGTACTCACAAGATATATCCTGGCATAAGGATGGGAATGTGATTTTACAATGAGAATGCGCATTTAACCAATAAAATGTTAATTCTAAGTCTGTTAGTTCTAAACTTAGATTATTTATCTTGGATGTTTTGATAATCCTATTATATAATGTTTTCTTATCAAATAAACAGATTAAAGTGGGAGAAAATCTGATAGGTACAGCTTGCTTATTGTAAGCACTTATCAATTCACAATTTATTTCATATTCATTTTCAAGCCACACCGGTTTGTTACAATTACACCAGACAAGATGGGTATCACTATATGGACTGTTAGTTGCGATACTGGTTTATTGCATTTACAGATAATCTCGCTAATACTAGTAATAGGATGTTACAATTAATTTTAGAGACCACGTAATCGCAATATTAAGGCAACACAATAAAAATCAGTCACTGTGGGTAATTGACACATTGTTGTTTTTGCCAATGTTGAGTGGAAGTAAAGGTGTAAGAACATATGTAAAAACATACAAAATGTATTTTAAAGCTTTTTGACAAAAAATTAGAAATCAACGAATTTAAGTTCCAACAAATATGCATGATGTTATGAATCCACAAAATTACATGTCAACATAAATATTTTATGAAACCACAGTTGTTTCAGTACAAAACATTGGCAGAACTTTGAGCTAGAGAATCAAACCCAGCAACCCGATTTATTTTAATAATATTTTGAATATACTTCAAGTATAATAATCACTTTACCAGGACATGTTTATTAACTGTGATTGTATTTTTATCATTTTAACTGTATTTTTAAACTGTGTTTATGCAGGCATGAGCTAGAGGATAAAGCACAGCAACCCCAATGTCTAACTGCTTCTGATCTCATTCACTAGTCCCACCCAGCAGCTGCTAAAGATGGCAGACTCCTGTGCCATGCAAACGCTCCCTCAGAGATTTACTATTAGCTCAGAGCTCTGATATGCCTAACATTATGTGTACATGTACATGTGCAGCGCTGTTTCAATACAGAAATCTTAGAACCTGCACACAGGTAATAATTGTTAGATGAAAAGAAAAGACGGCTCATTTACTAGGAATAAACAATGTGTCGTTGTTCTTTCTACACGTTAAGGGGCTGTCCAACAGATAAAGCGCCGTACGACGCGAAACGATATTTTGTGAAACTACGAGGATTGCTTATATAGCTAAAAAAATACATCCTCTACAAACATGAGCGTGGATGGTCGAGTGGTCTAAGCGGGTAGCTTTTTACTCCATGACTCTAGGAATCCAGGGGTCAGTGGTTCGAGCCCTGTTGAGGGTTACTTTTTTCCTTTTTTTAAATTGTATTCTTGATTTTTAACTGGAGATTTTTAGTTCAAATGTTTAAATTTATCAATATAAAGCATTTAAAGCATTTAATGACAAGCTTCAATACATGCCAAAATCTGTTGGACGGTCCCTTTAACAGGATATTATTAATGGAAAGCATTTCACAAATATGTTTTCGAAGTTTAATCACCAAATGTTCTTATATTACCTTCCACTGTTTCTGCAAAGCACTTGAGTTTTCACATTTTATATCAAAATGTCATTATAAGCTGGCAAAAAGCAATTAAAGTTGTTGTTGTTTTTTTACAAAAAGTGATAACAATTAAAATCAAGATAAAATTATGGCTTCAATAGCTTGGATAGTGCTTTTTAATAGAAGTGTTAACGAATATCTGGATATATGGACACTGGTCAACTATATGGATAGTAAAGCAGGAGGAGCTGAATACTTGATAAAGTTTGGTTGATGTTCATCATACATGTACGGTGTACCGGACAATTTGTCCCAATTTGTGCGAGTCTTGATAGCAAATTAGCTAGGAGTGCTGGGACGCACTTCGGATCCTCACCTCAGGGGCAAAAGGACCTCATAAACTTCGAAATGGACCATGAATGAAAGGCATTGAAATTGAATGTATAAAATGTATATACATGTATCATAGCTTGCAAGTTTGTTTCAGTTTTACGATCTTGTTAAAAAAAAGAAGAGTATTTTCCAACTTTGCTATTTTTCTTATAAATAAAATAAAATTTAATAAAGAATCATATAAATGCGTTATATTGTTTATTATTTTGTTAACCATGCTAAATAACGTACACATGTATTAACACTTTTTTTTTAACAGTGAGGTGATGTTGGTAGTGATATTGGTAGTACTAGAACTGAAGAAGCCTTAGGTTGGTTACTTATAAAAGTATACAGATATCCGGATATATTCTAATACTGGATACGTTTATCCTGATACCGATTTTGGATACAATTCCCATCCCTAGTTTTTTAAGCTCCTGACTGGCATTAATGGAACATTCAGTGTTAAATTATAGAAAGTGGTCTCTGAACTTTCCTAGGCTATCTATGCAATCAAGCTTAAAGGGACTGTAAACCAAGAATGACGAAAAAAAGAAAAGTTCTAAAACACCGTATTTTTTTACAATTATTAGTTTATATTGATTAAAATATCACGACTGCATGTATATAACATTACTTGAAAAAAAAAAAATTATTTTTACGTTATTTTATTTTTTTTACTGGGTATGTCTACCAGGTAACTACCAGTTAACTATAATAACGCAAGAAGATTGATCATCATCGTCACGTGGTAAACCCAGGAATGCAAATTGTGCATGAGTACTTAATTGTATATATTTATATATAAATTGATCAATCTACTTGAGTTATTTATAGTGTGTATATCGTTATGTCACCTATTTTCGGGATGTACTTTTGATTTCACATCGCGAATTTTTATTACCGAATATACTGAAAATATGAACTTTTTTCAAGTAATGTAATATACCAGTCGTGATATTTTAATCAATATAAACTAATAATTGTAAAAAAATACGGTATTTTAGAACGTTTCTTTTTTCGTCATTCGTGGTTTACAGTCCCTTTAAATAAATAGGTTTAAACTAAAAACATGTCAGCCTTAAAAAAAAAAAACGGAAAGTAGAAGATACTTGTAAAAGTTATAGAGTGTGAATGCACATGTCAGATAGGAGTCTGGTAAAGACACCCTAAACCGACCATTGCCTCTTTAAATAAAAGACATGCCTTTTTATGCCTGAAGATTGACAGCCAAGATCATGATGGCGAGAATGACAATGATTATTATAATAAATTACTATTGGGATTCCTAATACACAAATGATATTTTTTCCACTTAATTATCAGATTATCTTGTTAAGCGTCTAGGCCGTAATGTATTCTGATCATCCTGACCCACATTGGTCAGATAATAATGATGCGGCCTAAAAAAATAACATGTCTGTTTCAGGTTACGGGCTAAAAAAAATGAAGGTCGATAGGTCGGGAAATATTTATTTTTTTTGGTTCGAAAATGTTCGGAATTATTTGATGTTTGAACTCATTTCGTACCAACATGTTTTAAATAATTTAAATGAAAGTTATGCACAAAACAATTCAAGATATTACAGATTATGACCTTATTGAGATAATCAAGTACTGTTTCACACTTGAGGTTACGATTTCATTTAATAAAACACGGAAACGTTTACATAAAAACGAACAAGAAGCTGTCAAACTTCGCATCGAGGGAACGATCGGTTTTTATAATTAAATTATAAAAAGCTACCGAAAATTAAATAACAATACTTCGAAATAATGTTTAAAATGTATTAAACTTTGAAAATAAGTCAGGTTTTATTCGATATAAATATGACTCTGCCTTGTCATTGGATTTTTTCCGCTACAGTGAATTCCAAAATGGCGGAAGAAAATGGCGGCTTAGCCTTCGTGTCAAGCCACCACGCTCGAGCAGACGGCCATTTTCGATGATATTGGCGTGGTATAAACTTCGGGCCGTTTGCGATCTTAATCGCGACCGAAAAGTGTAAAACAATATGGTTGTTGTCCACTTGCGATTTTTATTTATTTTTTTTTATAAAAAAAATTGCAGTCGGGGGTAAACTGAAACGGTTGGTCGGGTAACCAGAAACAAACATTTTTTTTTATAACGCCTGCACAAAAAATCAGGTGTCCTCGGAAAATTACGTCAGCAACATGTGAGCGTTGGTACAGATAAAGACTCTGTGGCTACGATTGAACTAGAAGGGCACACCATATGAGAAAAGGTCTCTTCTGAGTTAATTTATTAGGAATACCTTATAATTCTGAAGTAAATAATATGTCTCACGATTATTGACAATTAAGGGGGGGGGAGTGTCCAGTGTGGCATATGATCTGGAGGGCTGATGTCTAAAATTCTTCACTAACTGTTTTATCTTGACTTAAGTTTAAAGATTGACTTGTTCATAAGGCATTATAAACAGGGCTTGTTCGAACAGAATATATTCTTAAAGTTAAACTATCAAACATCCTGACATACTTTGACATCAGAACACATCAAATTAATGACCAATTGAACGAAATTATGACCATAGCAAAAATAATAAAAAAATAATAAAATAAAAATGTTTTATTATATTGCCCCACCCACTTTTTATCAGAAGCTGGGTATCGTTCATACATACCATTAGCACAGAGACACGATAACGTTACTATGAAAATAATCATCGCATCGGTTACATTTCGAACAATCCGTTTAGAAAAACATCACATATACATCCAAAAATAATTCCAATCCATTCTGCAAATTAAATATCAATTTACTTCACAGATACCGCATCCTCTCGTTTAAAACGTGATTTGCATTATCTGCGAGATCCAAGATGGCAGCGCCCATGGGAAGATCCAATTTATGAACGTTTAAGGGTCATTTTACAGATCGTCAACATGAGTCTAAGTAAAGAAAGCAGAGAAAACTTTTTTGAGAGACTTTTAAACAACTATCAAAAATGGTTAAAGGAAAAACCATTGCTGACAAAAGCATGCACAAGGTTTGAAACATTTTTTGTGTTGTTGTTATTTTACCTTTAACTTTAACACATAAGTTGCGCATTGAGGCTTTTCAATGGATTACAATGGATAAACTCTGACAAAGGACCCAGACTCCGTCATTAAATAATGCATATAATAATTTCCTGCTTAATGCCATATTTATCCATGTACACTACAGTCAAGTTACCATTACCGGATCATTACCCATAGCAAATCACTTTGATGTTCAAGACTGCGTATGGCGATAAATAGTTGACATTTTTAGATGATATTTTGCACACAGCATCTTCAAGGCCTGTTCTTAAAAAGCAATGATTGAGTCGTAATCGGACTACTCTTTGTCAAACATTTCGGTATGTTTTGCTGACATGTACGTATATACGACTTTGTTGACTTCGGTCTCGTTTCCAAATCAAGGTTGAACATTTTTTGTGGCCACATGCTATAACTCTGTTGGAAAGTAAGAAGTATACACATTAATTTAAAGGCCATTTAGTAGTCTTTCTGCCTGCAAAAGTCCATTTCAGTTTTGATTCTTGTTTAAGAGTTTGCAACACCTTAAATAAAATGAAGAATTAGGGCAATAACGGATTAGGCGTGATAATATGCATATTGATAATATATTATATTAAAAGATATGCAAATCTTGTTGATTCTTACAATAAATGATCTTAATCTAAATGTTTTCTTCATGTCCCATGTTCAATATCGATGATTAGATATGATTCAAACAATTTACATGGTTTATAAGATGCCCATATCTTTTCGATCTATTTAGGATTTTCAACAGATAATTCACATAAGAACACAAGTCGTAAAGTGTAGATACAAGATCACATATAAAAAACAATTAATAACAAACAAAAATGAATATAATTTATAACTGGCAATGTAACTTGGTCATTGTAAACAACACAGTTCATGTTTCGTCAGTTCAAATAGCGTGTTAGATGCCCGCCTGAGTGGTTTCGATCAGGTGATCCGTTATGGCTACAACTGATCGTTAATGCATGAATTCTGCATCGAAAAAAAGGTATCACAAATATATTTTGCCTGCGTTTAAAAATGAGCCTATGTGCTGAATCAGTAAGCAAAGGAAATATTTAATCAAACTGGTGTAAAGAAGTCTCAAAACATTTCTTGCTCTCCACCAGGACAACTTTATTACGCTACTGATCCGGTAATGGTAACTTGACTGTACTAATCCAGCTGTTATCAAATGTGTCAAGGATTATAGCGTATTTTCCAGTATATTCAGCCACTCTAGAGTTAAGTTTACTTTATTTAATGAATGAAAACAATTTCAACAGAAGTGCTATGTTTGATTAAATTCTTTATTTCTTTACAAATAAGTGAAAAAATAATTTACATATCCGATATTTCCTTACTTACAAGCCAATGGTAGCGAGGCACTCTAGTAACCCTGATTTGTTTGCATCTTTCCTATCAATCTGTTCAATCATCAATTTGAATGAAAAGCACTAAGCTTTTGTAATAATGTTGATATACAACATTTAATAAATCTTACAGGCAAATAAACACCATAACACTATTTTAAAGTGAACATTTTCAAAGCTATGTGTAGCTCATTTTACTTAATGTTTCCTTTTTTTTTTCAAAACAAAATCTAACATTCATGTGTTTGGAACTTAAACATAAATTTGATACAATTTCTTAATAAATATAAATTACTCAGAAATATGTAATAATTTCCAAAATATTGGATTGTCCCAATCTATAGGAATGGATGGAACTATAGAAAAGAAGGATATTTATGAATTCGTAATGGAAAACTAATTCTGAAAGATTTAATTCAAAACACACTTAAATTGAGACATAATTGCCTCATCTGTATATCTCCAATTTTCAGTGGTTCAGTGTCTGCCCTTGGCAATTTCATATCTCAGAAGGTCGCTCCTCAGCCAGGTGGAAAGATTGTATGGCGTAGCATGCTATCATACGCAGCTTTTGGGTGAGTAGCTGCTTGATTAAGTGACAGTTTATGATTTAAGATGTTGAATGCATAATATATGTCCTGAAAATATTATACATTATAGTGCATGTTTTTGGATTTTGCAAAATATCATATATACAGCTTGTACAAGATATATTATTAGCTCGACTATAAATATTTTTCATGTTAGAAAATATTGTATATATATATATATATAGTGGAGCTATCCTTCTCACCTCAGCGTGAGCGTTGGAATGTTAAAGTTTGCGTACCACCTCAAATATTTTCTATGTCCCTTGATTATATTTTGCATACTTCTTTACCAACATGACCCCAATCTATAAACAAGAGCAGGCAACTGTAACAAGCATTTTGTAAGAATTATGGCCCCTTTTTCCACTTAGAATATGCATTTTTTTAAAGATCATCCAACCATCCCACCCAAGCTATTGCTATCAAACTTGAAATATAATCTTATTAGTTTGTTTTATGTCTTTACAAATGTTCAATAGATTGTGGAAAATGTACCTGAACTCAGAATCGTCTATAATGTACCACTTCTTTAAAACATAAGCGATCAATATGTTTCAATTATGGTCCTCTTCCAGTTAGAATATGACTATATTACCTTGACCTTATTGAATATGAACAATTTCCCCATGATGGCTTACTTTATACTGTCAAGCACTTGAATAGTTGAGCGCGCTGTCTTCTGACAGCTCTTGTTATTTATGCCCTACCCTGTATGTCATTAATGATTAAATATCCATTTCGCTTCCATTTCAGGTTTTGTTTGAGTGCTCCTATTATC
This sequence comes from Dreissena rostriformis, assembly GCA_007657795.1. Lineage (NCBI taxonomy): Eukaryota > Metazoa > Mollusca > Bivalvia > Myida > Dreissenidae > Dreissena > Dreissena rostriformis. The sequence continues at coordinate 65,196 of VMBQ01002453.1, read as the reverse complement.
CACTATTTTTACATCTGGCTGGAAAAGATGCTCCCTAGGAAAGAAACGTCCAGTCAAATTGAAAACATCAAGCGGCTTCTCATTGACAGATTTATCTTCACTCCTCCATTTATTCTTCTGTTCTTGTATGTGGTCACCATTCTTGAGGTAAGATGGATCTATGAGAGTTTTGATCTGACTATAATGCATCGAGAGAAATGTTTTAAATATATTGCAATATACTAATGTTAAAATTGAAGAAGAATCAGAAACGCAAACCTACCGCTAGAAATTCTATTGCAATGTCTCTGTATTAGAGTTTATAATCTTCAATATACATTTAAAACAATACTCCATTACATACCTGATAATTAAATCAAAACTCTTATGAACAAAACATATTCTCTGTTTTATGTAGTATTAAGTTGAAGTCACACAGTTCTTGTTTGGCATTCTTCAGCTGTGAAAACTGTTTTGTCTGATTCTGTAACATTTCATGTTTAAAACAGGTGTAAATGTTAACCTTTGCCCTAATGTCTCAAAATTTGAAGAAATTTTAGGCCTTCTTGTCGAATGTAAGAATCCATGTGTTTTTTGTTCACATTCAGGGTCATGGGTCTGCAGTTGCCATTAAAAAGATCAAGGAGCAGTTTTGGACAATCCTGAAAATGAACTGGAAAGTGTGGACATTGTTTACCTACATTAATGTCAACTACATTCCACAGAAGGTGAGAAATCAAATGCAATTTCTGGGTAACTGTTCGGAAACATACCTTGTTGTCAAACAATATTAAAAACAAACTTTTTGCATGACTTTTGATAAATCATGTATGTGAAGACACAATCAGAATCTGGTATTTGAATCATTATATGATAATTTAAATGATATGCTATATAAACTGTTTAAATTCTTGATAAAAACAAATTGTTTGAGGCTACCAAAAGTGCAAATTAGAATCCTGATGTTTCTAGTTTAATAACTGAACTATAGTCCAGGATGTAATATATTAATTATTTATATATTTTATTACCGGTAGGTCTCTATTTCTATTGATTTTTTTATGCCCCCTTTTTAAAAAAAAAGGGGGTATATTGTTTTTGGCCTGTCTGTCATTCTGTCTGTCTCTCTGTCTGTCAAAACTTTAAGAAATCTTAAAGTTTTGTCATAACTTTTGCAATATTGAAGATAGCAACTTCATATTTGGCATGCATGTGTAACTCATGGAGCCGCACAGTTTGAGTGGTGAAAGGTCAAGGTCATCCTTCAAGGTCAAAGGTAAAAAAAATTAAAAAATGATTAGGGGGCATTGTGTTTCTGACAAACACATCTCTTGTTTTCACATGTTTTATTTGTTAAACTCCAAATGTACAGTGTAATCATTAATAAGTTACCAGTATCATATATCATATTTTTGTGCATTTTCACTCAAAGATGTCTTTAACACTTGAGTTATTAATGCTACCGATGTTGTTATTTACACTGTTTATTTACTTAAATTTACAATTATACCTCTACAAAGAGTGCATTTTTAATCTGGTCTTTAACATATTAAGCACACGTATACCCCTACATACAAAGATTGAGAGGGGGTATGTCAGTCTTTTTGTAAGTCGGTCCTTCCAAATGAAATGTTATCCATTTGCGTAGCAAACTACTTCCAAATTTCTACAGGAACACGCTCATGATATATGTCATCACTATATATTGCAGATGTGCAAAATGTGTTTATGCCCAATAATCCATATTCCATAGTATTTCTTCAGATTCCTCAGTTATTTGCCCTTGAATGTAGCCTACAAACGAAGAGGAGTGTTAGACACTTTGTGATGGACCTCTAGTATCACTTCAACATCTGAATGTTACTTATAAAACTATTTTTATAAATTTCATTTCAGTACCGAGTGTTGTTCGGGAACATGGTTGGTCTTTTCTGGTCAGTGTTTGTTGCAGTGAAGCGAAGACAGATGAGTGCCTAGAGAGACATTCCAGTACATTTTACTGTCCTGGTTGCGCTTTGATTAGATTGTTATACACAATTTCAAGAAAATATTGAGCTTTTTATGTCCCCCAGTCTATCCTGGAGGACATTTTGTTTTTGCCCTGTCTGTTTGTTGGTTTGTTTGTTGGTTTGTTTGCGTCCAACTTTAACATTGGCCATAACTTTTGCAATATTGAAGATAGCAACGTCATATTTGGCATGCATGTGTATCTCATGGAGCTGCACATTTTGAGTGTTGAAAGGTCAAGGTCATCTTTCAAGGTCAAATATATGGGTCAAAATCGCTCAAAAGGGGACATTTTAGGCCAGTAACCTTGAAAGAACTGAACTTAATACAGTGTGATAGTCTTAACTTAATACAATCTTATGGTCTGAATGTTAAATGTTTGTTAAACATATTCATGTTTGAAATGTACCAGCCATTTTATTGCTCAGTTTTTCAAGTTAAGTTTGTGAAGGCTTTGAGCCAAAACTCTAAGTTAAAAGATTGTGTTACCCACAATAATATAAATTATTGTAAATAATAGACTTTATTGGTTTTAAATGGGTGCACTAAAACTTGAAATATCTAGAGTATATCTGGGTAGAATCATATTTATTTTGGAATCTGGGTGGCAATGAACAATTGGACGTCAATGTGATAATGACTTTCAATCTTGCATTATAATGCAGTGTACATTATAATGCAGTGTACATTATTATGCAGAGTATTAATACAATATATATTTAGTGTACTTTTTTATTATACAACATTTATTATTTGCATCTTGGTATAATTTGAATGAGCATTATTGCAAGTACAGCCTTATCTATTATTCTGAAATTTTCAGATAAAACTGATCTCCGGTCAATGTTTATTACTTAAACATACTTTAATCAATATGATGATCATTTTAACAATGGCTTTATTCAATTATTTTTTTTATGGTTATTCAGAATTTCTGATCTACCTTAACCAGTCTAAAGGAAATGACTACAAATGCACTATTTTAAGGTATGATGTGCATAGTTGCAATGGTTTATTACATAGTTGTTTCTGGATTACTAGTTATTGACCTCTCATTATTCGCATTTGACTTTGTACCTTTGTTAAAACTACGTATATGAGCCTCGCTCTGAGAAAACGGGGTTTAATGCATGTGCGTAAAGTGTCGTCCCATATTAGCCTTTGGAGTCCGCACAGGCTAATCAGGGACAACACTTTCGGCTTAAACTGGATTTTCGCAAAGAAGAGACTTCCTTTCAACAAAAACTACAACAAAAAGCGGAAAGTGTTTTCCCTGATTTGCCTGTGTGGACTGCACAGACCAATCTGGGACAACACTTTAAGCACATGCGATAAACCCCGTTTTCCCAGAGTGAGGCTCCTATATATTAAAGAGTTTTTCAAGAAACAATATTGTCAATGACTGTCAGACATGCACTTTACTGAAGTTTTTTTTAATTTTTCAGTATTCATACAGGTGTTGAAACCACTAGTGTGATACATGTTGCATGTGTTTTATAAGTCTTATTTCAATGAACGTATTAATGTGTTTAATTGCACTATTAAACATGCATACTAGTTCATGAAAACCATCATAAAAATCAGGTTATAAAAGGAATACTATTTTTAACAATCTCCATACATGTTTTGTTAGACCAGCATTCAATGTTACAATTGGAAGTATTTCATCTCTTATGATTACCAGAAACAAAATATTCTTTTTAATATTTACTGCATGCATGTATTAAAAAATATTATACCCGGATTGTATTATTAAACTTGTTTTGGGGCATTCAAATGAAACATTTGTAAATGGAACATGCTTATAATGTGTTTGTGCTGTTCTATGTTAATCATGTTTGAGACTTTTCAGATAGTATTACTAGATATAGTCCCATGTCCATGCAATATACTGGGGTGTAATTCCAGCATTGTGTTTGTACTTATAGCCTTTAAGTTTTGTGATTGTAATTTTAAAGATAAAACATTATTATATGAATGTATTCATAAATAAACTTATTTCTTGTAACGTTTATTTATGTTTTTGGGAAATAAACGCTGATCTTGTCCTGTATGGTGTATGACGTCAATAATAGCATCAACACTCATTGTGACATGTTCTCAATACTTTCACTGGCAATAGTTTTGCTCTGTAATCCTTTGCATGCTGGGATATTTGTCGTCTGCTAAAATGTCGTCTGCTGAATTTCTAAAATTATCATTTTCTTCACTTTTTTTCAAAGACCACTATCAGAATAGCAAACAGTTTGGATCCAGATGAGACGCCACGTTCTGTGGCGTCTCATCTGGATCCAAACTGTTTGCAAAGGCCTTCAAAATCCGGTTCCAGCGCTCAAAGGGGTAATCAATGTTTTGGGCTGAAATACTTAAATGAAGCCACATCATATTTCCAGAAATCAACAAATAGTAATGAGATTTTAATTTGCTGCTTTGAAAATAAGTCGTTTTAATTAATAGGAGTATATACATGTATTGATATTTCAGAAATCATAAATTATTGTCCCTAGGCCGGGAACTATAACAACACATCAGCATTTAGTTTTTACATTTTTATTGCAGATTTCTAAATTATTGCAGGTTTTCATGCACATTGTTGGAGCGTATGCAATTCATTTGGTAATGATGATAGATCTACCATCAGCATTCACATTAAATAGTGCACAACTGATGGACGTGCAAGAACGAAGGCATGAACATGTAAAGTAGTATGAGGTCCGTTATTGGAATATGTGATGAAATACGAGGTATTTTAACCTATGGACGTCGTGTTTATTATAAAATGTGTTGAATTAAACATGGTCGAAGCATTCGTAATAGCGAGGCTACTATTAGTGGAGTTGAAATATCCGCCATTGATACCCGGATCTACCGAACTTTGATACAGCAAGCCTGAAAGGAAATGATATAATTGTATACGCCTGCAAAAAATACAATAAGTTTATAAGCCTGCAAAAAATGCAATAAGTTTATAAGCCTGCAAGAAAATGCGTAGGCTACCAAGGTTTACGTATGTGAAGAAAGACATGCCATATGAAGCAGACAGTGTGACACTGTACAAGATAACATAAGTTAAATACATACAAATACAGTACATGTATTTGGCAATTTATTTCTACGGTTGTGATTTTTGTTTTATGGAAAATACAATTATACATCTGTGATTATGATAATTTCAAATTAATGAACATCATTTCGTAAGGGAAACGGTCGTACGTGTAGGTCAGGCGGGCTTCAAAAGTTATTTTTCGACATAGTTTCAAGAACAAAACACTGTTTCAAGATGATTAGGAATTAATAAAAGGGGTTAGAGTGTCTACAAATGAAACAAATGATTTCTTATTTATTTGGATCGAAGCGATTTTGTTTTGCAAAGATTCTAGGGGAAAGGGGGACGGACTATAATAACAATCACAACGGTAAAGTCCATTTACAATGATTTCTTACGATTTAAAATGGCGAATGTAATCAGTAATTGTTTAATAAATGTAAAACGGTTGCCAGGGTTACCCACCGGCGACGCAGGCGGTCATGAAGCAGGCGATGTTTCCGTTGATCATCGCGCGCAGGATGTGACGCGCGAAGTCGGAGCGGCGGTCGGGCGCGGCGGATGACAGGGCGCCAAGGTTGATCCCGAGGGCCGGGATACTGCCAAACCCGCACAGGATGTACGTCGCCAATATGGCGGACCGATCCTGAACATAGACATCAATTGCTTTTAATTGTCTAGATATATAATTGTATTAAGTCCGGAGACGAGTTAAATCGAAGACAATTAAAATGTAACCCACTATAAACCTATTGTTACGTTATTAAATAGAGTATATAAAAATACTAAACTAATCAATTTTAACTTTCATGCAATTGCCCGAAACGGCCCCATTCAACCAGAGTACGTTCGTACAAGTCTTTTATCACCTTTTTTTTCAAGACTGGTAACAACGTGGCGAACCACTTACGATATCCCGTTTGTACAACGTCTTGTCTACCTTAGTACTACGGTAACGTGAAAGTCCATATGTCCATACCACACATACACTAGTAACCACGTTCTATTCGCTCCACATCTTTTCTTCCATAGTACGCAAAAAGAACGCAACTATACCACCTCCCTCTAGGAACAGACTATGTAAACATAAGCTACCACTACACCCATCCGGTCAAAGAAAGAACGTCCTCGTCGCGTCCTTCGTGTCAGTATGCGAAAGACATCGTAAGGGCGTGATCTGGCGTGGTGACATTATTACACAGTTTAAATATGTGCGCTTACGCTAATCGTCCGTCCTTTAATCATGGTTCCCAGGTCGATGTACGCCAAGAATTCGTTGATGACAATCTTCTTTCCGATGAGCGCGCCCACCAACCCTGCATCAGCCCAAGGAACGCCGATCATGGCGGCTATCGGCATGAACACGTACGAACACACAAGCTGCAAAAGGATGAACAGTTGCGAACAAACTAATTAAGAAGGAATGAATGGGTACAAACGTACCAATTGCGAAAAGGATATGAACAAACGTGTGTTAAACCTTGACATTTTATTCAAATAAAATATATGTAATTACTCACTAGTAAGATACTAAACGTTTGAACAAAGGTTTCCACTTGAAATGCGTATTATGTAAAACGAAGTATGCCAGTACATAAAACGGGCCTGCTTGTCCGTGTCATTCATGGATTCAAAAACAATTGCAACATGTCTCACGTTTTGAATACAATGAACACAGGCCGTGTGAAATGTTTTGCACTATTACTGAAATTATATCTGTAATAATATAGTTCACCTTTGTGAATTTTTACGTATTAATCTGCACACTTGCATATTTGGAACAGTTTTATTCGTGTGTGCGTATAATTGTATTTTGTGTGCGTCGAAACTAAACTTTCGGCCATTTACTGCATAAGTGTTGTATTGTTTCATAATTATCATCACACTCGTGGTAGCTACTTCACGTTCTTATATCCCCCACCAAAAAAAAGCGATGTATCCCCTTTTTATCAATGCACATTGAACACGTTCTAAATGGAAATTACATCCATGCATAACGTAGCCATTGACTGCCTTTAAGTGCCTTAATTTATGCCAACGCATACGTGAACTTTTAAACCATGGATTATTTAATAAAAAGTTGAACCAATTTGTTTTCATTTTCATACACATTGGACCATTTTCTTCTAGAAATAGTTTAGCTATTTTGACAAACTAATATAAAACAGTTACAAATTATTTGTTTACAAATTATGCGACTGATTCATTTGGAGCTATTAACTGATCGGCAGACCAAATGGTGGTCTCTCCGCCTGCTTTAGGCTTGGCCAAAAAAACCTGCTGTGGCACCTGCTCACCTGAAAACTCAGCTCGGGAAAGTTGACCTTTGACCCGAGATATCCGAGAACGTCGTCAAGGAAACCGAGGATGGAGATGAACGCTATGAGGTTGACGATGACGTAGGCGATCAATTTGATAGCCATGGTGGCGCCCACTGACAGCGCCTCTATCAGGTTGGTTTCCTGCCTGAAATACAAGTCGCAAGTCATGCATGCACATTTATGTCCGAAAAAGTAACAATTGGAAACATGTTATAAGTATTATATGTTAATGATATTGGGTAAATGTTCTCATATATGATTATTTTCTAGCTGCATCTAGAACTTTATGAACGCTTTACTTACGTATACTTTAAACATGTACACGTGGACAAGAAAACAAGAAATCCCTGTATATTACGGTCAATGTGGAGTGTGGTGCCGTATGGCAAGTTGCATGTAATGTGTCGACCTCAAGGCCGATAGGCGACATTCAGTGTGGTATTGCCGAATTTTCTTTGATACGTTAATATGTATTATCAAATATTTAAGACATTTATTTCACATCACCCTGATGGTAATTTGATCTCATTCTGCGTTTTGATATTGGATATCTGCGTCTCGGGCACCGAGATCTTTGCGATGGCCAGTGCCGCCGGCGCCGACATGAACGAAGCGGAAATGACGTGTTCCGCCGGAACCTGTCAATCAAACATGACATGTCTATGAATTGTTTGCATTGGCATGAAGAACGAACAGTGCGTTACTTGACACTTGTTAATGGACGCTGGTCGTTTATAAGTGCAATGCATGTACAGGTTATACTAACACTTTACCATCTACTTTGATATTTCAAATGCCGGTACTATCTAAGTATACATGCACACATAGTATATGTAATTTTTTGAAAATGTTACTATCCGTATATATGATTTGGTAATTACTAATTAGTAATGGGTAATTAGTAAAGGCCATCGAATGCTAAAGTTTTAATACTTATTTATATGAAATCAATTATAAACTTAATTTCAATTGATGATTAATCATAAACTACAAATGTAATATGTATTTTCAGTGTATGTCTATATCTGTTGTGCTATTTTGGTTCTTTGTGTATACTGTTCTTTTTGTTATAAATCCGTGACAAAAAGTTGGCAAACCACTCAATTAGTCAATTAGTCGTCAAACCACTTTTAAGATAAATCAAGTGGACGGCGTCACGTGACTCTTACCCCAAACTCGACGTATGCTGCGATGACTGTGCCGGCGACGGTGGCGAACCCTCCGGTCATCACGGCGTGAATTTCGGAGTCGGTCAGCCGTGTCCAGAACGGCCGAAGCGCCACACTGGACTCCACCTGGACAATGGAAGTGACGTAGCTTAGAGACATACATAATAGCCAGCTCCATAGAGACCGAAGTAAAACAGTTTTAGTGACAAGGTCATTAGGATTATTTGAAACAACTTAGGTTTGATCGATTATGCTTGTATTTAAATTTTGGACTAATGTGAAGAATGTTTCTTCTCATGTTACCCCGCCGACGTTAAAAGCTTTAGCATTCAAAAGTTACGTCCGATATTTGTATTATTAAAACTTAAAAATGTCGGTAATTTGAATGACTGTTGTAAAAAAGCCTCGTAGAACATATTTAGATAGAACATCTGAGTAAGTAGGTTTGTGAAGCGCGAGCTCAAAGCTGAAACCTCAGAGTAATGAAGTCGGTGTAATATAGCTATATAGACTACGGATCCAATCACTGATTTTTGTCTGAGACAAAAACGCAAACGCGTTTCAAATGCAAAACATACTGCCCTTCTTTCCACTAGACTCCGCAACCGTTTTTTGTTCACCATACACAAACACATGTTAATGTATAGCAAATCCTCAAATACCAACTTCATGCCGGCATCCCTGTACCTGGCCGATGAAGATGTGCGCCGCGGTGGCGAAGGACTCGATAGGGGTTGTGTTGAGTACCCACTGAAGCACACAGGCGATGCCACGGATGACGGCCTGCATGGCGCCCACGTAGTAGAGCAAGGACACCACGGCACTGAAGAACACCACAACCGGAAGTATCTGAAACGATAGTGCAGCAGACGACATTTGGGTTCAAGGCCTTGTACGTGCCGAACAAAGGTGTCAGTTTAAATTCTTAAATGCATCGATTGAACAGGTTCAGTGATTACGTTTCAGAAAAATGCTCTTATTTAATCCAGTAGGCTTTTTAGACGAAGTGTGCATAGAGCATCGCACATACGAAGGTTACAACTCATCGTCGTAGCCACGTTGAGGCAGCTGAATCGGCCAACATTCTGTAGACAGAAATAAAACTTCTTGGGTCGAATAATATCATTTGCCGCATAACCACATTAACCCTTTGCATGCTGGGAAATTTGTCGTCTGCTAAAATGTCGTCTGCTGAATTTCTAAAATTAGTATTTTCTTCCATTTTTTTCAAAGAATACTATCAGAATAGCAAACAGTTTGGATCCTGATGAGACGCCACGTTCTGTGGCGTCTCATCTGGATCCAAACTGTTTGCAAAGGCCTTCAAAATCCGGTTCCAGCACTGAAAGAGTTAATTTTTACAATTTGACACATTTTGCTTGAAAAGACTTTCAGAAAAACACTGATACCTCAGTGAGCACGCCTTATTCGCGACAGTTTGGAACAAGAACCAAATCTACGTATTTACTATGGTTATCATACAGTGTCACGAGTAACGTTTACAATGTCACATAGTGCATAGGAAAGAACACTAACGATATTTTCATGTTTGGATTGTCAACATGTAATAAGTCCGTACGGTGTGTTACCTAACACATTGTTGTTCATACTCGATTTCTAAATGCACAAGATATTTCGGCCGACATAGAATACACATAAAACCATCCCATATCGGGTAATTCAAATCGTGTTTAAGTCAATCATCTTGACAGCCGTCATCCAATTTATCCATTTTTGTATAAATTGCTACCTGCGTTGCATGAAAAACAGTAGAGAATCTGAAATACGAGAGAATAGACATTTTGTTGTGGAGGTTGTTAGGAGCCTTCGTGCTCCTTAGTGAGTTTCTTGGAAACGTTATTAGTTAATAGGAGAATTATACGGACTTGGAAACATTATGTTAAAAACTGAATAAAGAACCAAGCACTATTATTTGCGTTATCGTGTATGTGTTGTAACGGTACAGCAACTCATTAAGTAATTAAGTAAGTTTTGACGGGGTGATAACAATAGCTTGTTTATGTGTTTTTATATGTAGAGGTCTTGCAGTAACGTACTGGCTTCAAAATTACGATGGCAGTTATGATATCTGCTAAATTTAACCTTCACACGCCGGGTATGCTGATACGTTGATGACGGATTGCACTGCGATAACAGATACCAACAAATGCCACGCGCGAGAGGTACCGGTAAGTTCCTCAGGGTTTTTATAAGTTATATACTAAATATAAGTTTTTAAGACAAGACACATGGTTCAGTTGATAAATGGTGTATCCTTTTGTATTTGGAAGACACAATTTCACTGAAAAATGGTACATTTTTGCCCCAAAATTACAAAATTCGATCGGAAAACAGCATAAACTGGATAAACAGTTAACATTTGAACAAAAAAAAAACTACTTAGAAATATGTCATTAAATTGTTTGCTATTACAGCATGAAGAGTAATCACTGTGCTTCAAATACTGAAATTTTGATAGTATTCCATGAAATATAAACACCGATAGAGCATGTTTTAATAGGTGGTATCCATAAACTTGCTGGCACTTTGATTACCGATAAAGGGCACTTCATCTTACGGAGACTTTTAACAAACTGGGCACTCTGATAACCGAGTTTGATCTTCTACCTGTAATGCATTTATGTGTATTATGGCTTTTCAAAATTCCCCCGTTTTAGCATGGAATGGCCAAATTATGATTTTAGTGTGTTGTTCTTTTTTAACATTATTATAAATCTTTATACATTGAACAACATTTTGCATTTGAAACAGAAATTGGGAGAACATTATGAAAGTGTGAGAACATGCTGATGATGAGCAATTTACCTTTAGTTTCTCAAACTTAATGTATACATACATTAAAGAAAATAACGCAAATCTCTTGTCATTTTAAAACTATTCTGTGCCTAAACGCAATATGTATAATTCTGTAGGTGATCATAAGTTATGTTATACATCTGATGATAAGAAATAAAAACATGTTATAGTGAATTTTGGTTTTATTTAACAATGAACACTTTTAATAACAATTATAAATTGACGACATCCAATGACCCTCGATTACTCTCTTCATTTGAAATATACACAGGTGCTGTATGAGCAACTTTATAAACGAACCAACCAGCTAACACCAATCAGTGAATTTTTATCACAAATAGTAACATACAATTATGAAATATTATGCCCGATGCTCATCGTTTACTGAGCACTTTAACAAATAAATCACAATATACTTTGCAAAAACAAAGGTAAACAACATTAAACAACCCGATACTGCACTTTAAACTTTGAATATACTTATATGGTCTATGGGTTAACATCATAATCAACACGTGGTTACGGCAATCTGCTCTTAAATTAAAAAAAAAAAAAAAAAAAATCAAACAAGGAATGTGTGCGTATATTCCATATTATAAATAAAACTCAAGTCTCATAGAGATGTTGTTTTTTTTTCGTAAAGAGCATGAAAAACATTCGATAATTTGAAATGTGGTATCTGCCTGTATTATTTGCACATACTTTTTTTTTTTTTAAATTAAAACAAGAACTTTAACTCAAACGATTATGTTATAGCTGTATTGAACAATTTGCGCAAATCAATCGCCTATCTTTAAGCATCTGCAGAAACAAATATGAGGATAATACTGCTACAGAATATTTGTTCATAATGAACACTTATTCTTTGTCTTATGTTCTTTTTCTTCTTAAAGTAATACTAGACTTGGTGAGAAAGATGCAAAAACAAAACTGCACATTAATTAATTAAGTCGACTAACTAGGATATAAACACTGATGAAAACAGCGATTGAAAATTAAGCATGCGGTATACATGTGTCTTCATGATTGTCACATCTTGTTTTGAAAATAAATACAAAATGAAAAAAGCAGAAACAATATAATCGCGCTAAGTTACATTTAAACCTTATCTCAATAAAATCAATTAATAGCATGCTGGTACATTTGTATTAATCTCTGAGAGGCAGTTTAAGCACAGTGATTATTCATGACATGCTATCTAATATATAAGTAAATGGCTGTAGTATCTTCATTAAGACATAAAGAAACATGCTTTAGATCAACCATTTCGCTACAAAGAACGTAATTTAAAAATGTTCTCGTGTACAATGCGTAGATTCGGCGGTCGGGTGATTCGAAAACTGGAAAATATATGGTCATATAGACTGTACTCACCAGACAAATCGAATTTGTTTCATATTTAGCTTGCACATTTATGCAAATCATAATCATATTCCAACGGGATAAGAAAATATTTCGGTAATTCGTTTTTAATTTACGTAAGTTCACATATTTTTATTTATTGCCTGCTTACTATAACAATATTCCACAGCGATATCTGCATTTTTGATTCACTAAAAAGAGTATTTTTCAGTATTTAAAGCGCAGTGATTACTCTACATGCAGGAATAGCAAACAATTTCTTGCAATATTTCTTGGTAGTTTTATTTTGTTCAAATGTTTACTTTTCATCCAGTTTATGTTGTTTTCCGACCAAATGTTCTATTTTTGGTGCAAATATGAACCATTTTTTTCATGAAATTTTACCTTCCCAATACAAAAGGTTACACCATTTATCAACTCGACCATGTGTCTTGTCTTAAAAACTAATCTTTAGGATATAACTTCTAAAAAAACTGAGCTACTTTCATCTCGCGCTCGACGTTTGTTGTTCTCTGTTATGGGAGTGCCATCCGCCATCAGAGTATCCGCATACCCGGCGTGACGATTGTTTGTTGTTACTTTATGTCTGATGTCAGCTTCTTTCGTGTTAATATTGTGGTCTCATACATGCAAATGAAGTTCAAGGTAACATTTTCCTTTATGTTTTTTTTTTCATAACTCAAACCCCAAGTGATTGCAAATCATTTGTATCTATAATTCAAATTTATGTTATCAGATGATCAACTTTTAAACGTTAAAGATACATTCAGCAACTGTTTTTGTAGTTCTAAATACCGTATTGCAGTTACAGATGGTTTGGACTTCAAAAGATTCACTGTAAAAGGTCGTATACGAAATGATTTTCCAACTCTGTACCGTTGTTTTGTTTTTGCTTGTTAAATGTATAATGTTAACCCATTTATGCCTAGCGTCTAGAAAAAAGGCCTTGGCAAACAGCGAAGACCCAGATGAGACGCCGCATGATGCGGCGTCTCATCAGGGTCTGCGCTGTTTGCTTAAAGACATGTTTCTGTAAGAACTATTCTAAATATAGAAATAAATATACTAGACATCCCTAATTTTGGAAATAAATTGGTCCAATTTAGAAGGATGGGAAAGTCCACTATGCATAAATGGGTAAAATCTCACTAACCTTGAACGCAACCGGGTGGTCGAGGTACTTCTCCCCGAAGACGAAACTGCTGCCCCGGTCCGTGTTGGCGAGGAACGCTGTCACCTGGTCCCCGAACCACTGGCACGCGCGGAAACCTGGCTCCCAGCGCAGGATCAACAGCCCCAGCGCGAACTGGAGCAGTACGCCCCAGATCACCGGCACCCAGTCGATCTGCAAACACACATTTGTGTCGTGTTCTGAGAAAACTGGACATAATGCTTGTGCGTAAAGTGTCGTCTCAGATTAGCCTGTGCAGTTCGCACAGGATTAGCCTGTGCAGTTCGCACAGGCTTATCAGGGACGACACTTTCTGTCTAAACTGCAGTCCGCACGGGCTAAACTGGGATGACAATTTACGAACAAGCATTATGCCCAGTTTTCTCAGAACACGACACATTTATGAGAGCCTCGCTCTGGGGAAACAGGACTAAATGCATGTGCGTAAAGTATCGTCCTAGATTGAATATTGATTATATATATTGAGAACACAATTTCACTTACTAGTTCATAGTAAGTTCATAGTTTTTTTATCACATCTTACGCTTCAACCCATATTGCAGCGGATTTTTTTTGTACATGTACATGCTTCTTTGTGTCTAATTTTAAGATCATGAATACTACTAGCCGTCACTGATCATTTAATTTCGTTACATCCTTAGTTTATCTGCTTTATATATTTTAACAACGCCCATATTCATAATATCAACGAATTAATGAGCTGAATTTAGAATTTATGTCAATAGTCATACGAAAATACAACACAAATACCCAAACTGAACATGGCAGAAAAGGTTCAAGACGTGACTTTCATTGGTAGCGGGGGAGGGGAGGGGACACGTCGGTCGAGGGGCGGGACATCAATTACTGACATCGTAGCTATCAATCAACAGACGGTAATTCTTATTTGTGTCGTGTTCTGAGAACACTGGGCATAATGCATGTGCGTAAAGTGTCGTCCCAGATTAGCCTGTGCAGTCCGCACAGGCTANCACCCCTGAACATGATTACCAAAAAAAAGATCGTAAAAATGATGTTTATTGTTGTATTATTACATTAAATGCTTCCGGCTTTTAGTTGAACTTTCATAATTTTATGTAAATGAACAATAAAGATAACTAATAGCACTCATGCTTAATAAAGAATTGCAGTCTAGTAATTGTGCACGAGACATTCTAGAATGTGACTGGTTATGATAAAAATAAAAGTTAATACCTTCCTGAAGTTTGTGGAGAAAATAACAGAAATGATCACGAAGAATGCTAAACCTCCGAGCGGCGTCCATTTGTACCAGTCATCCCATATATCCAGTATGAGAAACACTAAGATGCCTATGATTGCTGCTACCGTAATGACTCTGCAATGATATTCATGTTCACGTTTGAATGTAAATGTACTACAACGCGTACCACTACGTCAATTTGTACATATCCTAAAACTGCTTTTGCTGCTACTTGTTCTCGACATGCACTTACTGCTACTGCTCATGACTTTCTTGAGCAGCTGCTGTCGCCTCCACCACCATTTCCACGCGCACCATCACCACCGCTGACACCATCGCCACCACCACAGCCACTACAAGACTACACATACACCAGAATCCCGCTATCACCTTCAACACTACCACAACCACCACCAACATTACTAACAATAACAACCAACAACACCTCTAATATACCAAATACTAGAATAGCAGATTGACGAAAAAGGTACAAATCTTGAAAATGATGAAAAGTGTTATCTGATATAGTTCATAAGCTTTGAAACTATAACTGGATCTTGTATAACATTACATATTAATTAGATATACTTCTTTTGTTGTTTTTAACCATATGTTTTATTCCCGTCGTGGTAGTTAATGTAAATAGTATTACCTCCGCATGAAAACACGACGGCTGTGTTTAAGTTTTACACACTTTTTCACTTTCGTGGTTAAACGTTGAATACACGAAAAAAAGCGTCCACTTGCCAATGCATTGACTGAGAACAGTAATATGATGGCACCGACAATGCACACGAACACCGAATCTGACGGATTTAGGTACACTGCAAATCCCAAATACACCGAACATCCAATTAAAAAACATGCCGTTAACGTCAAGCGCTTTATGTGGCGAAACCTGACGCTTTCGCACATGGTCTGTTTCTCGGGTTCACTGTTGTCCACCGCCATTCCCTGAAGCGTCATGTCAATGCGGTTATCCAAGCTTCCGATCTGCAGCTCGGCGTCGTAATCGTAAAACGAGTCGTTCTCGTTAGTTCTGTCGACGTAATTAAGACGCCTCAGCTCTGCCTTTGGACTCGCATTCCGGGCTCGCTGCGACGGCATGTCTAATTAACATAAACGAGGAGTATGACCTCTTTTCGTTAATGTTTACGTTTACTTTATGTGTACACTATATTCACAGTCATTCCTTACTTAGCCATCATTTCTAATCTTCTGGCCAACTGTTATCTTTGTACTTAAAACCTGCGACATTTATTCGTAAACACGTGTTACAAGGATTGATGAAACATTCATTAACTGAATGTGTTGTTGCTGCTGTTATCGCTGTTCTTTGTTGTATTGAAGAAAGAAATGGAAGCCATTCATGTCGTTATCATATGATTGGTTCAACAAATATTTATGAGTAATATTTTAAGCAAAGACAATAATATTTAATGCCGCGTTTCCAAAAAAAATAGGTCCTCGGTAAATTTGATACCAACGATGTTCAGATTTCTTAAAAGTGAGTTTATATGGCCTTTCCTGATCATGTAAAAAATGGCTACGCAAACAAATAGTCCATCGAAAGACAAACAGGGACTTTCGATCTTTTTTCACACAATTGCTGATTACACTCGATTGTTGATTTTGAAGGCGCGAACGTCTCTATTTATATTGACGCTGCGATGGCGGTTGTGACCATGAAGTAATCAACCAAGAAAATCTCAGGTAACGTGAACGATGAACGATCGAGAATACTCCTCATGACACAATGACCAAAACTCTAAAACTGACAACCGGCATTTTGTATCCGTTATTCGTTCGGTTTAAAATAGTGCTAGGCCTATCCTGTTTTCAACTGATCGCTTAACTTGTCGTCAACAAATGCACATTGCAGATATTACAAATACAGTATGGTTAATGTCGACAACGTTTCGAAAGTGTGTGATTATTCATTCATGAGTGCCGTTCATGTGTACACATGTAGTGCATTTAGTGATTTTAACGCTTTAAAATTGCCACAAATATGTTTCCAAGTCGTATTCGCTAAATATATATCCCGTTCTTTACAATATTGTGCAAAATATTCGTATAATGTTTTTCACATTTAATGTATTTCCAATTTCAGTTTAAATCGTTCAGATATGTCCTCACAGTTGTACTATACTTGTCGATATGTTTCATGTGAACTGCGCTCGAGACGCACGCACTATGACAAAAGTACATGGTTCAATACGTGCGATCACTAGCATCATCATCACATGTTTACTTTCTTTTTTCAACTTTTTATATATGGAACATACACATACGATTATATCATCATGCTCGTGTTATTGTGGTAGATCTAGATAACTTCCTGTTCGTGAAGTCTACTGTACCGACTGTTAAAAGTAATTGTATTGATAAGAATATTTTATAATTGTTGTTTTACACATTTATTATTATTCAATGGTTTATGTAAATTAATTAAAGTAAATGGACTTGTTCAAATTGGACTTGTTCATAAATTTCTGCCTCTTTTGATGTTTGTTATAAAATGTTTTAAATTGATAAATGTAAACATCGGGAAAAACGCAGAAGTATAACCTCAAGAATATAATTTAAAAAATAAAATAAAAGAAGAACGTTTACCCAACCTGTTCTTGAATCCACCTCTGGATTAAAGGCCTAATAAGTAAGTAAATTGTTTATTATAGTGACATGTGTAATATATAATACTTTAACCACACCACTATCACAACAGGTACCTCACGTCATGACTTTTTCTTTAAAACTTTATTTATATAAGCGATCTATGTGTGGTCACGAAATAAAACGAAAACAGCAGAAACACCCCAAATTATTCTATCGTTTCGCGTTTGTAACGCTTTATATGTTTCACGATTGCAAATGATGATTACTAATAACCGAAAGTGTATTTTTAGTATGAGTCTACGTATTTAATGTTATTTCTCTTCCCAATGGACAGTGTTCTTTCTGTTGTTGAACCTGTGACAAAAAGTTGGATTGTTTTCGACAACCTGTGAACAAGTCCCTTTAAAGTACATGAAAGTACGTGAAAATTAGTAACACGAAGTGAAAGAAGAGAATTCAAAGGAAGACGAAGAAGACAAATTAGCCTTATTCTACGACGTCGACATGCTATAATACATATCTGAGTGTCAAGACAAAAAACAAGAATGTGATACTAGCTCGTACTAGTACTTATTAGATTGCATATTCTCCGGTACTCTTCAGTACTCAGTATATACTTACCTAAACTAAAGATAAAGAGAACAAGTACACGTACTTACTCGAGTACTTCACTTTAAAAGTTTGTATGAATATTCTATTAATGTGTGCACTCAAAAAATCAATTGACAAAATGTGGGGAGAAAGTCAAATCACATAAAATTAAAGCAAGACAATATGTCCACAGTTTATAAATTACACAGACGAATGGAAATTCATGTCATAATAACAAGAACAGAACAGAATTTAATTACACATAAACTTTACAGTTTCTAGTGTTAAACAAAATAATAATACAATTTATTTTTAAGAACACTGGGAGAGACCGTGCTCATGGGAAACATTACGTCAATTAACGTTTTAAACGAATATGACAGATATTATGCTAATGTTAAATTCATATTAATACACGTTATTAATTTAATAAACGTATTGAGTAGTAGTTTCTTTGGAAGATGTTCAGACTATAAAGTCACCCAGTTATAACTTCACATATTTGTACACTATTAAAATAAATAACTTCAATCTACATCGCTGTAAATTTGTTGATGCTAGATGGCTTTGTGACAAATCAAGGGATACATTTTGCAGTTATTATACAGTTGGGGACTATTGGGATCAAATCATCCTGCTAGATGTAGTTTAAAACACCAGTAGCCAACATATGATTCCCAAATGTACGATCCTGTTACACTTAAAGATGGATGAAGTTTTATTTAATGGTGCATAGCTTTATATGTTCACTTAGCATTAAAGGCACTTGTTCACGTTTTGGTAAATTTACAAAATTGGAAAAAAATGTATTAGATCTGCCAATTTTCGTTTTGGTTATGATATTTGCGAGGAAACAGTAATACAATGTACTGAACATGCATTATATGCATCTTTTGACGATTTTAAAACCTGAAAATTATAAAGCGTTACAAACGCGAAACGATTAAATAATTTCGAGAGTTCTGTTGTTACCGTAATATTCTGTGACATTACGAGGATTGATTGACTTTTACTCCAAGGGTCAGTGGTTCGAGTCCCGGTGCGGATTGCTTTTTGTTTCTTTCTTTAATCTTTCTTCTTCTTTTACACTGGAGCTATTAAGTTCCGATGTTTACATATATATCAATTTAAAGCATTTAATGACAAGCATCAAAACATGCCAAAATCTATGAACAAATCAATTTAGGATGAGTTCCTGTTACAACAAACGAGGAGCTTACAATTAAACCGTGGTCTTAAATATAATTCAGAGTATCGTATCATATCTATATGTCACAAAATGGTAGCTCTTAACATTACGAGTAACTGAACGTTAACTAACTATTTAGTATAAACAAAGCGACATATAGGCATAACAGATAGAACATGAAACAAAAACATAATTTGAGCAATTGATTCTTCATAATGCAGACGTATTGTTATATCTTTATCTAACAAATAATTCATTTCGATAAAGCAATGATATTCGTAAACAGGTATCTAACATGTTCAGATGTGTTGTCATATACATGTAATGACCAGAATCATATCTTGAAATTTAAGCACAGCATTTTGCATGTTATGTTATGCATTTGTGCATAGGTTTAATAAATTTAGAATATTCACTTCTTATTAAGCTTGGGGCCGAAAGATGTAGTAATGTAAAACTTTATGATGACTTTATTGACTTGCTTGCAGATTTTAACCTTACTCAAATGGTGACTGAAAACACAAGAGGAAACAACATCTTGGACCTTTTCCTGACCTCTAATCATACTCTTGTTAACTCTGTAAAATCTCTTCCAGGTATTTCAGACCATGATATTGTATCTTTTATTTCAGATCTAAAACCAAAAATAACAAAACAGAAACCCAGGGTTGTACCGCTGTATAGAAAGGCAGACTGGGATTCTTTCAAAACCCACATGCAAGGAGTGAGTGACAGGGTTCTTGAAAACAGTGAAAGTACCTCGGTAGAAGAACTTTGGTCATTTTTTTCAGATGAGATATCAACTGGTATTAAACAATTTATTCCCTCAAAAACTATAGGTACAAGAAGATCATTACCATGGATTACCCAACCAATAAAACGACTAATGAGAAAAAGAGATAAACTTTATTTCAGACTCAAAAACAATGGACTTCATAAGACCAGACAAATGTTCCTAAATGTTAAAAACCTTATCAAACGAAATACCAAAATTGCTTATAATAAATATATCGAGTCCATTTTAGGCATTGAAGACCCTGACGTTCAAGAGAACAGATCCAACTTTAATCCGAAGAAACTGTATAGTCTCTTAAAAAACTCCAAACAAGACGCTCAAGGTATTTCTACTCTTTTTGACAATGTTTCAGGAAAATCAACTTCTGTGAATCAAGAAAAGGCCAATGTTTTGAACCAACAGTTCCAATCCGTTTTCACACCTATGTCCCCCCTTACCCTTTCACAATCATGTCTCTCTTTTTTCAGAAATCTTAATGAAATTTCATCTTCATCTTTCAGAAAATTTCCAACAATGCCAAAGATCACAGTCAGTGTCAATGGGGTGCAGAAGTTGCTATCCAATCTTAAACCAGACAAGGCAGCAGGTCCGGACAACATCAAACCTCTTGTTCTAAAAGAATTAAGCTCACAAATTTCTCCACTAATTACACTCCTTTTTCAGAAATCCTTAGACTCCGGAATTCTCCCGAAAGTATGGACATCTGCAAATGTAATACCGCTGTTCAAGAAAGGGAACAAAGAAGACCCAGCAAATTACAGACCTATCTCTCTCACCTGTATTTTGTGTAAATCCTTAGAACACATAGTTTCATCTAATCTTTCAGCTCATTTCAATAAATATAACATACTTTATGACTTACAGCATGGCTTCAGAGAAAAGCGTTCCTGCGAAACACAACTTCTACAACTCATTGATGACCTGGCACGAAAAATGACAACTGGACAACAAACTGATCTAATATTGCTTGATTTCAGCAAAGCGTTTGACAAAGTGAACCACCTTAAACTGCTATTCAAATTACAGGAACATGGTGTGGATAAAGCTACTCTCTCATGGATCAAATCATTCCTTATAGGTCGTACTCAACGTGTTGCTCTAGATGGAGAAATATCATCCGAAGTACCAGTGACTTCCGGGGTACCACAAGGGTCTGTGCTTGGTCCGTTACTTTTTCTTCTCTATATAAATGACTTACCTCAATCTATTACTTCTCAAGTTCGCTTATTTGCAGATGACACTGCCGTATACCTTACAATCAACAATATGCATGACTGTCATACTCTACAAGAAGATCTAGATAAACTAATGAAATGGGAACAACTTTGGGACATGGAGTTCAACCCAAGTAAATGCCAAGTATTAAACATAACCAGAAATAAATCAAAACTTTCTTTTAATTACAGACTGCATGGACAAATATTAGAAACTGTTGACAATGCAAAATACTTAGGAGTGGACATTTCAAAAGACCTTTCCTGGAACACCCATATAAATAGAATTACAAATAACGCTAATAAATCTCTTGGTTTTCTCCGCAGGAACATACAGACAAGAAATTCCAACATTCGCCAGCTCGCATACAAGACCATAGTTAGACCACAGGTTGAATATGCTTCTTCCGTATGGAGTCCTCACACATTACAAAATATACAAAAAATTGAAAATGTACAGCGTCGAGCAGTCCGCTGGGTCAAGCATAACTATTCCCCATATGACAGTGTCACCTCCATGCAACAGGAACTTGGTTGGCAGACCCTACAAGACAGACGATATGACACTAAATTAATCATCTTTTTCAAAATTATCCAGGGTTTAGTGGCTGTGCCCCTACCATCATATATCGAGAGACCCACCAGATTCACTCGTCACATGCACCTCCTCTCCTACAGACAGATCCATACCACTGCAAATTATTATAAGTTTTCATTCTTCCCAAGTGCTATTGTGATGTGAAACAACCTCCCTGCCACTACAGTTTTTCATCCTGTTCTGATCTTGAAGGGTTTAGGCAGTCCCTGTCTTCCCCTTCTGCCCCTTGAACTCCGGGAAACATGTTTTTATCAGTTTTTAACCTTAAATCACTTCACTTCACCCATACTTTTATCTTTCTCACTTGTTCACTTTTAACACTTTTATCATGCACTGACTGCGCACCTATCAATAATACCCGAAAGGGGAGTTTAGACAGTATTGATAGATAGATAGAAAGAGCCAACAACCGTTCAGATAGTTGGTAGTGTGTAGCCTTACGCCGCTCTTCAATAGGAGGCATTTGTTGACAGTAAAAAATGGGAGAGGAACTTTTGCGTTGTTGAAAAATAGCACTCGTTCCAGGCTAAACATGACACTTTAGGGCATAATGGAGGCGAAAGGTACACACATTCATAATATCAGTAGTTGTTATCTTTAAAGACTGCATCAGTTTTATTCACATTTTTTTTTATTTCTTCGTCCGAAATAATTGATCCGATTTCGGCTACTAGTACTACACAAGTCATATGATTTTTTGCTTACAAACAAGTTTGCTTACCTCTTGCTAAAATAGCAGTAACGTAATAAAATACCCTTTAATTAACCCTGTGATTATCATTGAAACAGTTTGGCTGCCTGGCGGAATGTGGCAACTCAAAACTGTGGTTTGGAGTTCCATGCCTCCCAATCATAGTCAGAATTGATTGTTCGGGAGTAACACGTAGACGTACCTCGCTTATGAAGCAATTTGTTATGAAATAATGTTTACAGAAAATTTCTAAAAAGTTGGGTTAAAGAATCCACCAGTGGTTTCAGACAAGATCTTTTACACAAGTTGTTGAACACAACAGCTCCAACTGAAAGTGAGGCTGACCCTGTGAAAGTAGTGGATATGGTATCCGCCTAGCAATCAGGAGGTTATGAGTTTGATCCTTACACTGGGAGCGTTCTTTAAATCTCCCGCAAAGACACCAAATACTGGTTCTAGAACCAGGAAACTGGCTCAAGAGCGTGTCAAATAAACTTAAGGCTTTCGATGCAAGATTCAAGCCAAAATAAATAGGTTTAAACTAAACTAAAGTGAGGCTTTTGATTTTTTTTTGTAATATACGGTTCCTTAATTGTAAGCTTACATAGATCAGTATGTCAACCTTATCACACAATCATATTTTTCAGCTAGGATTTGAAAGGGGCAGGGGAGGGGGGGACTATTTTGTCACAAGGGCACTTTTGAGCGCGGTATTTTGTCGAAGGGGCACTTTCAAGCGCGGTCTTTTCCGGAATGCTCCCTGTTGCATATTATTTTTATAATTATAAATAATTGTTAGAATATATTATTTCAATTTTTTATTAAACCATGCAAATAAAATGCCTTCAATGAAGAATAAATGAATAATAATGCAATGAGCAATTTATAAATTATAATATTTGTAAAAATAATAAAAAAAATATATATATGGGCAGGCCTCGAAAGGGCAGGGCGGACGGGGCGGTCTTTCAGGGAGCAGGGGTGAATTTTCTAGGGGGTGAATTGTCTCCTGGGGGTGAATTGTCTTGGGGTGAATTGTCTCGCTCCCTTCCATTTAGGCCTAGCTGGAGCACTGGTCATAAGCTGTCAATCAGTGCCTAGTAGTACAACTGCTCTACTCTAGGTTGGGGCTAAGGAAAACAAAGGAGTAGCCAAATTTCAGCGTGACGTTGACAACCCACATAATAAGCTAATTTGCTCTATATATGAGTGTACCTGTCGCTTTTTATGTGAGACTAACAAAGAATGATCAAAAACATAATTATTATCAAACATGTATCAACAAGCATTGCATTAAATTATCAAGCAAACCACATTTAAATAAAATATTTAATTTTTATGCCCCCGAAGGTGGGCATATAGTGATCTGTCTCTCTGTCCGTCTGAAATTCCGTCACACTTTGGGGTTAGGTTTCGAAAAATGTGGAAAAACACTTCGCGTTTAGGTTTAGAAAAATGTGGAAAAAGGGGGCATATGTCATCCTATGGTGACAAGCCTTGTTTTCACCTGAAAATATATGCTTCATTTCATTACAGTAACAGGTAACTCCTCTATGCCCCCCCCCCACGTACTACTGGAATCAAACTCATGCACACAGTCCTTAAAGGTTAAGCAACTTAGCTAGCTTGGTGTGGGATGTTTCATATCTTAACTGTTTGCAGTATTAATTTTCCAAAGCTGGCAAAAATGTTAAAATCTGATCCATTATTTTTTAATTTTTTTTTAAGATCCAAGTGCTGGTATCTACAAGGGAGAAGAGTGTTCACAAGTCATCAATGCAGTGCCTTTATATATGCAGACATACGACTGGGACTGCGGTCTTGCATGTGCCTCCATGGTTTTGAAGTAAGAAGACACTGTACATTCAACGCAATGTTTTGTTAAAACTATTTTGTGTGATATTATCTTAAAATCGTAATATTGAATACTTTGGTACTTTCAACTGCTAAAATGCAAATGATAAAAAAATATTCTGTACTTTTTAAAATAAATGCAAATTTAATAATTCATCAATTGTTTTATGCAGGTACTTAGGAAGAGGCACAAAGACAGTGTATACAAGTGACTTGGAAAATTTGAAATGTGGAGAGAGGTATGTGATTATTAGATGGATGATAATTGGATTTTCCGTTGTTTTTTAAACACAGATGGTAATATTTGCCATTATAAATAATTAAATTTCTTATAAACAGACCTGTTTGCAGAAAGGAAAATTGAGAGATTAAAAAAATCTCATAGAATTTAAAATTAAAGTGCATTTACTGTTGAATATTGTGGAAATCAAAATAAACTAGAAATGGCGCGGCAGAGGCTGACGCGTATGCCCACACCGAATGTTTGACCTAAGTGTGCCCCAGGGTTGGTAATGGGGCCATGCATAGTTGAGATTGACCGTATTGTCATAAGAGAAGTTCAGTATCAATTTGAAGTGAATCCGTGTAGAAATGAAGAAATTATAGTAAAAGGCAATTTTGGGTGGGTGTGGCCTATGTGGGCGGGGCGACCCAGGGTTGGGAATGGAGCCATGCATGGTTTATATTGACCGTATTGTCATAAGAGAGGTCCAGTATCAATTTGAAGTAAATCGGTGTAGAAATGAAGAAGTTAATGTAAAATAACCTAAAAAAATGAGTGAAAATCTCTGCTCCGGCCCCACCCCAACCCCCATAACTTTTGACCCAGGGGTCAGATCAAAATTCCAAATAGTGCAGGGTCGCACATATGCTCATAGCTACCATGTGTGTAAGTTTCAAGGTTCTAGTGCTAAAAGTGTAGGAGGAGATATTGGCCAGGACAGACGGACAGACAGACAGACGGACGGACGTCGGAGATAACCACAATATCCCCACCTTTTTTTCAGAAAGCGTGGGGATAATAACATACATAACATAATTAATATATTATAAACGAGTAGAACATGTACCACAAAGACCTAAGCATACAATGTATATAACATATCATATCATAACTTCGACAAGTAAGTTATTCAAGTTATATGTTTCATAATAAAAGTACTTACAACGTCATGAAACAATTTTATATTCAATTTAGTGTCAAGCAAAAAATTCTTCCGAATAGTAAACGCATCGTGCATATATTTTGCCATAGCATTTACACTCTTTCTATCATATTCTGACATCATTGTATAAAACAGATTTAAAGTAATATAATGGTTTCCGATAATGTCCAGTAAATATTTAAGTCTTAACTCGTCATATAATGGGCACACTAAAACAAAATTGAATTCGTCTTCAATTACATAAACATTGCGTTTTAAACAAAAGTAACAATATCTATATTCTCTATCTATATTGATTATTCATATGTCCGCTCAATTTGTAATTCTTGGCTTGAACAACGCACATTCGATAACGTCCTTTTTAAAATATAAGGTTATTCCTGTTTAGTGAATTCTGTATGAGTTGGCTCCCGTATCATTGAACGCAAGGCTTACAACTGAATATGACTGGTATTTGTGTTTTTCAGCATTTGGACAATCGACTTGGCCAGACTCATGAAATTGTATAACATCAAACATTTACTATGCACAGTTACACTGGGTGTTGACAAAGGGTACCAAAAACAAGTAAGTGATATCTGGCATTTGTCTAGTTTGATTGCTTACAATTTACCACTTTTCCTGGCACAAACCCTTGAAAATACTTCTATGTATTACCTTGTTATAAGTATAAGATTTTTTTTTTAATATGTTTGTGCTAAAATAACAATTATTATTTACTAACTTTTAAAGGTCCTTGTCCATGTAAAGAATGGCTTTCCCCAAATATTCATTAAGTCTGATATTATTTGTTTTATTGATATACTTTTCAGTCATACTTAACTAACTTTATTCTGTGAGCAATGTCTTCTTGAGATTGCAAACTTGTTTGTTGGCCTTATTTTTTTACAATTTATGAAAAAGCAGCTTTAATTTTCCTTGCCAGCATGCTTGTCTTATCATCAGCTTACATTCATCATGCCACTGTTGTCTTGTTATCTTTTGTGTGTGCAGACATTTTACAATGAAGATGGAAGATTTAGTAAAGATGAAGAGAGGATATCTAAACTGTTTGAGGAGGCAGCAGACACTGGAATCTGTGTTCAGAAACGGTAAATTTTTAAATTTTGTTTAAGGCCACAACAAATTAATCCGAGTTTTTGCAGAATTTTGCCCCAAAACATTTGAGGGAGTGAGCACAATAAAAAATATTTTGTATTCAATTTTGATGTCAGAGGTGAGGGGAAAGAGTTGAATAGATAAAAAGTGTGTACATATTTGTTGAATATTGGTGTCACATGCAATAAGCATATTGAATGCTGATATTTTATCGTTAACTGTTTAACGAAAAATAAATTGTCTCTGTCTAAAAATATATTGGCTTAACCAAAATGAATAGATTAAAAAATAGCTCAACTTTGAAAAAAAAAAACTCAGATGTGGGGAAAAATGGATTCCTGGAAATTATTTTTATTATTTGTATTGTTACTTTTATTAATGATGTTATATTGGCCTGAACATGAAATGCTTAAATTTAAATATAAAGAACAAAATAATAGTGTTATATCGGGAATTCATTTTCTAGATTTTAAATGTATTGTCATTATTTATCAAACCACAACAAAGAATAGTGTTCATTGTATGTGGACAGGTGCTTAGTAACAACAGGTTATATGCAGTAATTGCTGGTTGGAAACAAATTTCTGTATCATTCCTTGTACAAATTTCCATATAAGCTAATAGAACTTTTGCAGCCTGATTGTTTTTACATAATTTGTGGCCATGGCACAAGGAACAGGAAAAACATAATTTGTGGCCATGGCACAAGGAACAGGAAAAACATAATTTGTGGCCAAGGAACAGGCCAATTTATTGATTTAAATCCATAACATATACTATATTTTTTTTCCATTTTGTAAGAAACCTAAATAATATTTTTTAATACTCTAGATCTGATCAGAAAATGTTATATTATGTACTTTTAATGTTCCAGTTTTTAAAGCAGCTACATAATTAAACTGAAAATATAAAAATCTGGTTATGCACATGTTAAGTAGATTACAATTTTGAAAACATTGATACAAAAATTTGTCTCCAAAGCTCTTCACATTACATTTGTGCTAAAGTTTTCTTCGTGGATAAGTTTGTTATGCTTCCTCATTTTGAAATACATTACAAATATAATTTTTAATAACAGAAAATTTGAGCATTGCACTTGCATGTCAATATTTTTGTTTAAAATAAAGCATGCAAAGATAAAACACATAGTAATACTATATGGTAACTTTTGATATTGACAAGTCCCTCTGTACTGAGTGCGTGGGCACTGAGAACAGAATTATTGTTAAAGAACTTATTCACAAAAATGCAAAATTGCAATTTAAGAAAAAAATTGTCATGGATTTGAGAAGAATATAAACATTCTACATGTATTCAAACAAGTTAAATATATGTACACTTTTTGACTAAGAACATATTTTTTTTCAGTTAAGGCCACAACAAATTCATTGGTCTTTTGACAGAATTTTCCCACAAAACATTGGACCCAGCTACATGTATTGCAATAAAAATTAAAACATTTTTGTTGAATTTTTGATAGAATAAGTGGCAAGTGTGAAAATTTCAGCTTATTAAATTCTGCGTTTTGTACAATTAAGTCTTAAGCAAAAAATAGAAAGTCTATGTCGTAAAACATGTAGTCTCTGCTAACATGATTAGAAAAAACAACATTAAAAAAAAATTCAGACGAGTTGTATAATATGCCATGCGGGTACAAAGGAGAGAATATTTTAATTTCAGTTTCAGAATTTTTGTTGCGACCTGTCTGACAAACACCTGATCAATTTGTTGTGACCTTGTTGATAACTATCAATCAAAATTGCTTAAATTAAAAAGTGTTTGTAAATCTTTTCATCAACTGTCTGAATAAAATATGTATATAACCCTGGTACTTACTAACATGTGTTTAAACAAACGCTGTCAAGTTCTAAAGCCTAAACGGCTGAGTGAAAGTGTATTAGATTTTGCGCCCAAAAGTCCTGGTTCGAATCCATGTGAAGTCAATTTTTGTATGCAACTTTTTTTTATGCTATTAAATTGCTTTAGATTATTCCAAATTTTATATTTTTGTTTCTCAAAATCATTTTATTAAATCTTTTTAAAATTTTAAATTCTTTGACCTTAACCCTTTAAATCAGCCGGGCTATAAGAAAGTACATGCTTTGCAGGTCAGTTGGTATTGAGGAGATCATCTCCAGCGTAAAAGCGGGCCACGTTGCAATAGTTCTGGTGGACTGGAATCTTCTGGAGTGCATCTGGTGTGACAGACGACACTGCAAGGTGAGCCCAGTGCTTGAAATATCCTTCAACAGCGACACTTTCTGCTTAAATGTATTTTTCGTTTAAAAAAAGACTCTTTTTGACAAAAATCCATTTTAGAGTGAGTGAGCCTGTGTGGACTGCACAGGCTAATCTGGGACGACACTTTACACACATACATTAATCGCCCTTTTCACAGAGCGAGGCTCATATATAATTTTTTTACAGAAATTACCTGAAATTCATTTATATTCATTATAAGGTTATATAGTGAAAGAAGATGATCATGTCAGGTCCATGACATCATTGTTCAAAAATGGATTTTGAAATTTAGTGGCACAAATGATCATAAGTTCAAGGCAACAGGTCACGTACATCAACTATGTTGTTTACAGAAAGGCTTACAGTAAAGTGAACAACTGAAGTTTGTGCATATATTTTTTTACCTTCATGATAATTAAACAAAATCATTGCTGTATTTATTGTGACGGTTCTATGTTTTAGTAATATAATGGCTGTCCACTCTGTAGCACATTAGTGATATTGAGCAGAGACAGCCATACCCAATGTCACATTTATAGTTCTAGTTGCAAGACCCAGGCCACAAGGTTAACGGTCAAGGTCACAATACAGGGTTCAGTATTAAATATAATAAATTTCTCCTAAGCAGTGTTGCATGCAAGAACCAAGTCCCTAGAGCCAATGTCAAGGCTGCAGTTCAAAGTCAGATTAACCCTTTGCATGCTGGGAAATTTGTCGTCTGCTAAAATGTTGTCTGCTGAATTTCTAAAATGAGTATTTTCTTCCATTTTTTTTCAAAGAATACTATCAGAATAGCAAACAGTTTGGATCCTGATGAGACGCCACGTTTTGTGGCGTCTCATCTGGATCCAAACTGTTTGCAAAGGCCTTCAAAATTCGGTTCCAACGCTCTAAGGGTTAAGGCATGAACCGGAACTCTTTGTCTTGATCATCAATCTACCCAGACTATATACATGTATAGACTAATAATTACAAAATATCTTACAATAGCTTCTCTAAAACATCAAACATGTGAACGATCTACCCATGGTGACTCTCTTATTCTCAAAACAGATTCATGTGTGCTGACGCATTGGTTGATTTTTTGCAGTCCTGCTGTTTTCCCTGTATTTCCTCCAGTTGCTGTCGTAGTTATCAAGGTAGGAATACTGAGCGCTCTTTTAGACTTTTTTAAAAGATGCACCAACACAGATTTTCTCCACCAAAATTTCAGCAGTTTGTAAACATGCTGATATAAGAAATTGGATTTGTCATATTGAATAATATGCCTTTTACTATTTCTATGCAAAATAGATCATAGTAATGATGACATGTTACATGCCATGTACAACAATCAGAATTAATTCAATTACAAAATAATCAAGATTTTTTCCTTTCTAAATATAAGATAAATATATAATTATATTTGTTCATGATTTAGTTTTGATTCTTTCATCAGGTCATTATGTGGTTGTGTGCGGTGCTGATGAGAAGAAGAGGAGAATTTTCTACAAGAACCCGTCCTATGATGAAGGTATACTCAGGGATTTAATGGATGTAAAATCATAGGTATACTCTTGTATTGGATGTAAGCAAGTTGCCCCAGGAACATTTTAATTTCAGCTTTAGCAGAGGCACAGAGAATACACATACAATATGCATACCTGGGTACATTAACCCTTTGTATGCTGGGAAATTTGTCGTCTGCTAAAATGTCGTCTGCTGAATTTCTAAAATTAGCATTTTCTTCGATTTTTTTTCTAAGACCACTATCAGAATAGCAAACAGTTTGGATCCTGATGAGACGCCACGTTCTGTGGCGTCTCATCTGGATCCAAACTGTTTGCAAAGGCCTTCAAAATCCGGTTCCAGCGCTCAAAGGGTTAA
>VMBQ01002453.1:7490-26585 GCA_007657795.1 Dreissena rostriformis | reverse complement strand
TTTTTGTGGTAACCGCATACCGAGCTCGTAGATTGTGTTCCATTCCCGAGTTCGTTGTCAGTAAAAACAAATAATAACTACAATATAATCGTTCCAAAAATGCATTTCCTTTCATGCTAATGTTTTATTCAGGCATAATAAGAAACATTATAGTTGAAATAGCATGAATATCTTAAAAAAAAACAACAACATGATAATGTAAACCTCTATATGCGCTTATAGATATGAATTCCACCTCTTTTTGCCAACCAGTGGGCGGAGTCTAAACTTTGCAGGTGCGCGTGACGTCACTCGTCAACTGGTCTATAAACAATAAATCAATATACATGTTCTGACCTCGTTTTCGGATAAAACATACAAGGTATTTTCTTTTGCGAAATGAAATGAGTAAGGTTTTATTTTTAAAAATCTTCACATTATTTTATTCGCGACCTGCATTGTTTTGATGCATATTGTGTCCCTTGATTAGTTGTTATCATATTTTATAAATCTGTTAATTATTTAAAAATTAAAAAGAGTAACGTTATGTACTTTATACTTAAGTCTCGTTTGGTCTTAAAAAGAAGGAGTGCAAAAAAACAGCGAAAGTGTGTTAGCACGTGTGTTTATGGTAGGATAGAAACAAAACATGATATAAGGTAATATACAGAAGCGATATTTGTCCGTGTATCTCTATGCCCCCAAACTTTGCATTAAAAATTCAAGTTGTTGGATAGAACCTTCAAACGTAGCCTTATTAATTTAGTCGCCTACGACCAAGCACACTCAATTCTGTTAGATGAATATTAATAAGATTAATAATTCGAATTATTGTCTGACTATGTTTTTAATGTGTTCACATAACATTGGTTGACCTCTCTAACTAATCTGTGTTAATATGTATTAAGACGATCTTCTCCATGCTGTTATGTGCATAAATTACCGCAAGAAATTCCGCTTTACAAATGATTGCAAGAAACTAGGTGAAATGTCACAAACACTGTGTCATTTGTTTAGTAGTTAATTGTCTTCAGTATAAAAGTATATTCCATTAAACTACAAACTTAATGCATTTGCGACGTGACGACGTTGTTGGTCTCTTGTTTTCAGTTTGACTTCTCGTTGTCATTCTGAACCATTTAGGGCGTATTAATTTGTATACACTGTACTCAAATATTGATTCTAAGCAATGGAGTTAAAAAGTCGCAATGACAGTGCAGACGATGCCCCGGATCAAATGACCAAACCTACACACGTGAAGCAGGTTAATGATGACGTCACTGGTGATCGGATACGATTGAAGGAACGTATCGGCCTAGTGGGGAGCATTTCGTTCATAGTGGGAACGGTCATTGGTTCCGGGATCTTCATTTCTCCGCGAGGGGCGCTCGAGAATTCCGGCTCGTACGGGGGCGCTCTCGTGGTCTGGGCCGCGTGTGGCGTGATGAGCATCATTATCGGTCTCGTGTACGCAGAGCTTGGCGTGCTCCTGCCGAAATCAGGGGGAGATTACTCCATCATTCGGTCCGGTTTGGGCGACGTGCCGGCTTTTCTACACTCCTGGTCATTCACTGTGGTCATTAACACCGGAGGGAAAGCCCTTAAAGCCCTCGTGTTTGCCGACTACTTATGTGCACTTATCTTTGGGGGGCAGTGCAAAGCGCCAGACAGCATTCGGAAATCCATAGCCGCCGCTATGGTGTTGCTGATAGCTATCACAAACACTATCAGCGTGAGATGTGTGACCTCTCTGCAAAGCCTTTTTGCTGTGCTCAAGGTAGCAGCCCTTGTTGTTATAACGACGGGCGGCATAGTGTATCTTGTGCAAGGGAAAGTGGACAATTTTATTAATTCCTTTGCAGGGACTACGACCGATGTAACGTCGATTTCGTTAGCCGTATATAGCTGTATGTGGGCATACGGAGGGTACAATAACATGAATAGCATCGTTGAAGAAGTCGTTAACCCAAAGAAAAACGTTCCTAGAGCAATCATAATATCAATTGCTTTGGTAACGGTGATATATATTTCCACAAATGTGGCCTATTTTACTGTTTTAACAAAAGCTGAATTTCTGACTGTCCCTGCCGTTGCCTTTGCATGGGGCGAGCGGATTCTGGATGCAGGCGCCATATTCATTCCGCTCAGCGTAATGTGCTCTATTTACGGAGCTTCCAGTGGGACCTTCTTTACGGATGTTCGCGTGCTGTTTGCATCGGCGAGAGCCGGCCATTTACCGGAAGTTTTGTCCTTTCTGCACTACAAGTCCCGAATCCCGCTGGCGGCGCTCTACTTAAACACAATAATCTCCATTATTCTTTTAATCCCTGCCGACTTCGCCCAGCTCCTTAATTTGTTGAGCTTTGTAGGCAACGTTTGGCAAACACTGAGCATTATCACGATGATGAAAATTCGCTACCAGAGACGCACACTTCCCCGTAGCAAGGACGCGTTTTCGGTGCCGATATTTGTTCCGGTTCTCGCCTTGTGCATAACTCTCTTCATGCTCATCTCGCCTTTCATCTCCAACCCCAAGATAGAGTTCGTATACGGCGTGGGGGTCGTGTTGTCTGGGCTGCTACTATACGTTCCATTCGTCGTGTTCAAGCTCAAGTTGCCCGGCTGGGACCACGTGACCATGTACGCGCAGATGTTCCTTGAAGTCTGTCCCACGGTCCTCGATGAAGATATCTGAGCAACGTTACCCTTTAAGAATCGGATACTATTTTTGAACTGACCAAGCTTACATTCGTAGTGATATGTTGTGATTGAACTCATCTGCTCTGTATATGCATCGATAAGTTGTAATTGTTGTCCATTCGTAATTGTCATGTAAAGTGTTCAGGGTGGTAAACTAATCGCTTTTGACTTGCAAAAATATATCTTATAAATAGTGTTAGAGTCTAATTATGTTTCGTTGGATTGTGATTGATCCTTCACTGAACAACCGGTGGTGGGGGGGGGGCCGGGTCGTGAAGCCCTGTGGCTGTTTGTAGTCGCGCATTATGCATAAATATCATGCTGTTAATACAAATAAAATCACTTTTACATGCTCTAGACCTGCATTCTATCTGCAATCAAAAGTTTAACGTATGTATTTGCCATTCTGTGTCAGAAAATCCCATTTTTAACTTTCGGAATGTTAAGACTTCTCAATTTCGCGATTACCACCTTTTTAACATACCGCTGCGTACGATCCGATTGCATGCCAGGGTGTACGGAGTCTGTATATTAAGGACTTGTGCTTGTTAGTGTTAGTAAATAACAGACTTTGCGATTCAATCAGTCGGAATCAAGCAATAGACCGATGATAATAGTTAAGAAATAGAAAACTGCACTTAGGACCTATGACAAAATAGTGCCTAGCCAGGCAGCTCCGAATTGTATATGGACTGTATACAATTTGTATATGATCTTATGCTGTACCAAACATTTCCATCGTGTTCAACGCGTGTTTAATCAATGATTTTATCAATACTGACACACAATCATAAACAATGTATACATGTTAAAGTAATTTATTATCCAGAACATGTTCACATTTTGAAATATGTTTGATATAAAATTAGATTAGACAAAAATAGATGAACTGCACTCCTATGATATCTTGACATCTTTGGCACTGCACCGGGTCATATCATTTTTTTCATCAACATTTTGAATGTTAAGTCGAATTTCTCCACCAATACGATTTTTTTTTAAAGAAAACCTGGCGGATATGTTACTCAGGGGACATTGGTTGGTATCATTTTTGGTGCGAAAACTTTTTCACTGACATACCTTTATAGAAATTTGTAAATAAAGTGCTAAATAGGGGACAAATCCCTGCATCGTCGACTACAAATAGCCATATTTCAATAAATCCTGAATAATAATAACCATGATTTTTTCTAACATACATGATAATATCTCCTTTGCATATACCAACATATATTTTAATAAAAAAATGCCTTTAAACAATTATAGAACTGGATTTACTTACGCTACCAAAATTCAGCCAAATTTATAGGAAACTTTTCCAATCAGGTCGAACTTTTCACATCAGATCGGGTTACCGGGGGTGAGGTGAGGAGCCACACAAATGCATGCAGTGTGGTAAAAACTTTAGTCAATCCTTCAATCTGATCACACATAGGTGTGGTGAATTGTTCATGAATGCTGTTAAATTTGATTTTGTTTGATTTAATACTAGTCCGCAAATATACAAAAATGCCCATGAAGAGCTTACATGAGTCAAACAAACGGAACAACTTATCTTTGAATATACTTCTAGGTTACGTTTGGAAGCTTCTTATTAAAAGTAGAAAGCAGGATCTTGAAAAATAACAACAGACTCCAAATACTTGACTTGATGATTGAAATCGTTGTCTTTCTCGGGATATATTGCCCTGATCCTATCAGATCTTATGAGATCATATTAGATCTTGAGGGAAATCGAGAGATCGTTTTGATTGTAAGATTTGTTTGAACTGTATACACTGTTCGACGATAACCACGATTGCTGATCTAAACCCTACTTCCAATAAGCTCTGTTGAGATCACCACGATACATTAACAATTCAAACCACGATTCAGCTCGAATAATCCTTCTTGATAAACGTATGAGAACGAACATCATCAACATCGACTTATTTGTCTGAACCCGATCGTGTAAATCGTGAAAGATCATGGCCCAATGTGGACTCGTTTAAATTATTATTTGACCGACATATCGTTGCGCCAGTATTTCACAAATGAGGATCGTAGATCAAGATCGTTACTGAGCGACTGTAAAGCAGTCTATTATTACACGTGGACATGCATCACATCGTATCTGAGCCTGAAATCTCGGACAGATCTTGGTTGCGGTGAGAACCTACATATTGTTATACATTTTATCGAATCTCTGCGGTTGGATACGTCATAAGAAATATATACCGAAGCCGACATGTACCAATATTACAGGTACTCTGTTTTCATAACGAAATGTCAATATTGGTTAAGATAATACCATTTGTCTAACAATTATATCGAGAATGAAACTAATTCAGATTCATTAATTCGCATGTGTTGTTTATTGTTTATAAATTTTCTTCAATTTAGGGTTGGAGATTGTTGGCGTAATTTTTAAATAAAGTCATTTCTTATGTCTGCAGCAAATCGCTTCGTTAAATAAATATTACAAAATCAAATTTAGGACAATTATGGTGAATATACTTACATTAAATACATTATCTTCCACTGTAACCATTTACACCGTATGCACACAAAACTTCCCCGCAACCCATGCGAAAGAAAAAATATCTTACCGAAAATGAGGTCCGGTAAGTTTTGAAAATTACAGGACCTCACCATATTTTACCGGACCTCGTTCTTCTTTTACGCAAACCAGAGAAAATACCTTTTATTCAGTTAATTTCTATTAAGTTAGAATAATATAACAATTGTTAAACAATGTAAATTCAGCAAAATGATAACTAAATGTTGACGAGACTTTTGATAGCATGTACAAATTTAAATAAAAGGGGAGAAAGCTTAATATTATTTTTTTTATAAATATTAAGTATTTTTTAACAGATATATTTAACCCTAAAGTACTCGGTGAAACTTTACAGCCGTTTGATATGCTCACTTTAGCATCATATGTTGACAAGGTCAAGGAAAAGTTCGTATCGTTCCCCGCTTTCGCTTTACAATCATAACAAGGATTAAAATCAGTAATCTTCATTTCAACCAATGAAAAACTGTTGTGTTTCACTTACTCAACTCAATTCAGGATTTGACTTGATCTGAGAATAGCACTTTGTTACGTCACCAGATAGAAATTTGGCTTGACTGGTTAGTAATGAACCGTTTTTTTTTATCGTAAAACCATTTATCAAAGTAAGAAAAACCTATACCAGTTAAACATTTTAACAGATTTGAAGTTTCGTTTTCATTTCGAACCAAAACAAAGTTTTACATATATTTTTTTGTAGGACACGAGGACCGCCAGTTTCGGAAATGATATAGGACCTCACTCAATTTTATCGGAAATGTCCGAAGTCTGAAGTCTTTCGCATGGGTTGTTGTCTGTATAAGAAATATTTATCAGCAAACTATTGTGGGACATGGATCATATATTTATGACTTAAGTTTTGCGCTCAACTCACTAAGTGGTGAGTATGACCTAATCAGGTTGTGAATTCAAAATTAATAAAGAGTGAACATGAGATCCTATGTAAGGACTGAGTGAAATATTGACAGGATGTCTATTCTGTTCAATCATTGAATTCATGTTAAGGTTGCTAAGTTTCCGTAACCAGCCGTTATAGACCGCGATTTTGCTCATTTTAAAACGGCTCAGTTTTGCTGAAATGTCATATGTTTGTGAACCAAGACGTGATCTAGACGTTTGCACATGTGGCAAATCTGGGAAAAATATAGAATTGAAGTATTTATGGATTAAACCTTCAAAAATGATTATTTTTGTCGATTTGTTTAGGAGATTTAAAACTAAGACAAAAGGAAAATAACTTAAGACATGACATTTGAAACAAAGTGTGTCCAATGTTTCAGGTACCGACCGGTGTTTTAAAAATATTCACACATATAGTTTACAGTCTACCAGCATGCATTTAAAAGGGGTTTTAAAACAAAGATCTATAAATAGACCGTTTGTATTTATAGATCTTCGCGAAACGCTGGCATAAGCGTGACGTCACAAACATTGCAAGCCACTATCTTGTTAGAAAGAACAAAGAAACACTTTTTTTTTCTTCATTTATTTCATATTTTAACAATTTGTAAATCATGGTACATAAAGCACATATTACACATACAATAAGTTGTATCTGCTTATGGCATAAGAAATAGCAACGATATAATTTAAAATAGCATCACAGTTGATAAATCAAGCATACAGAGATACAGGTTTATACAATTCAACAGATTATATAACTTATTATAAAAATTTGAGACAGTAAAATTATAATACTGTTATTGGTAAATAATTGTTAAATATAATTATATATTTATGTGTACTAAAGATTTAAACCATGTCACAAACATTAAAATACAAGGATAGCACAAAAAGGAAATAAATCCTTATTTCCGTTGTGGTTCTAATATGTTTAATAAAGTTGACCTAGAAATCACAACTAATTAAACATTTATGAGCAAATTTGAATACTAAGTTAATCTCAGAAATCAATCACAAACATGAAGTAACTATCACATAATTTACATTAAATTACTTTGTACTATTAAAATACACATAAAAATAGAAAAAACAAAACAAAAAACTCAAATAGTAGCAAGCAGATAGGTTATGACGGTGGACTTGAAATTGAGGAGATTCTTAGCATGTCTTATATGTTGGTGCCTTTCATTCTGTTACGCGTACAATTAATAAAACAATACGAAATTTTTGTATTAAAGTTTCATTAATACGAAGTTCACAATGCTTGCATTTTTGCAGTGGATGGTTGTTCAAATAGACATGCCAGAGAAAAAGACAGGTCATTATAACGTCTACTAAAAGTAGTCATTCATCTTGTTATAGTTGATCTTTGATCTAAGAAAATTACATGTACATGTAAAGTTGACTTACTTACTTCTGTTAATGACTTTCAGCATGTGGATTTCACATATGTTTGGCAATTACAAAATTTAATTGTTTTTTTTTTGTTATTTTATTTGTTTTTCAGTCTATCAACATTATACATAATTTTTATTTTTCAAACGTGTTTATGGCACACATAGATATAGTGACACGTATATTACAATATCTCTGAGAAACATGGTAACCATCACCAAATGCACAGACAGAATCGGTCAAAACAAAATTTGATTTGTGAATTGCCTACGCTCGGATTAAACCCAAACACCTGTTGCTTTAGTAATCAGACACACACATTGAAAATTGAGTGTATCTGCACTGCCGCTCTTCAGATAGATCATGTTTAATGCTAAATGCATGCAAAAAGCGGCTGTTATTGTGTAACACTAATAAATCTAAATATAACACATTGTTATCTACATTAATTAGATTCAAGGCACGACTGTTATTTTTATACCATTTAATGTCAGGATAACGCATTGCAATCTACATGCAATTAGTTTACCCATTCCACTCCAGAATACAATTTGTTTGGCTTGAAAATTGTTGTTCTGTCTGAATTAGGCAAGTTTGGTTCCCAGGCATATCGGTTGTATAATGTGAATTGAATGCGGTTTATCTGGTGTTGTGCTAGTCTGTGTTGAGTTCCCTTGTTCTAAAGTGACATTTGAGGACAATTCCTGAATGTACCTTTCCGCACCGTTTTGTATGAGTTATTGTCGATTTATGCGGTATATACCCCATTCAGGTGTTTGAATATTGTATGATCTATTAATAAGATAACAAATAATCTTCGCTAGTAATCATGTTTTACCAACTTGATGCCTAACACACTGAATATGTTTTGATTACCTATCCTTATAATGTTTCTGCTTACATCTCGCCATGATGTTTTTGTGTGTTACAACTGATGTGTTTACTGCCTTTGTTATCAGTTTCTCTCTTTTTACAGGAATGAAATATTGTGTGCGTCGCCCTTGCAACAATTGTGCAGGCGAGAATCCTATATCTTGCATTGGAGTATATCTGTACTCTAGAATTGCAATGTATGGATCAGCCTTTGCTTCTTTTGCCTTGATTAAAATGCGTTCTGCTGTTTTGACCATTACATCAACAAAACGATTTGACTGTGTTCTAGTGTGAGACCTAGTTTTGCATGTACAAATCCACTGTTTAGCTAAGTAAAGAAACTCTTGTGATGTGTATTGACTTCCGTAAGCAAAGAAAATTACATCTGGCACACCAAATCTGCTGAAATGTGGACGCAGTTTCAATATGACAGTTTGCAAGTTTGCAGTCGGTAGCTAATCTATCTCAAAATGTATACTGTATGAGTCAATTATTAGAAGATAATGTGTCCCATCATAATCGAATATGTCGCTGTGGACAAATTGCAATGGTCTTGTTGGTGATTCATGAGACATTGGATGCTCTGTGTTTCATACAAATGTGACAACTCAGTACATAGTCTGTAATTTCCCTTAAAAGTCCACGCCCCAAAAATGCGTCTTTGCCCTGCTGGCTGTCCACGCACATGTGACCAACATAACTGCTGTCGATTAAGTATGCACGAGAATGTTGGGATATCAAAATTGTTATCCACAAAATATCAAACCATCACATTTTGAAAACTCGTCTCAGTGATTAAACAATTTAATCATGGAGGTGTCACAGGCCTGCCTTTTTTCCCGGCCAACCCGTTTCTATAGTCTTTTTTAGAGGGTGCATTTGTGAGTCACAACTTGGGTCAATTTTCAACTGTTCTAGTCTGCTATCGGTAAATGTCAAACATTTTACAACTCTGTGAACGTGCTAGTCAAGCCCATCATTTCATCAAGCGCACCATTAGGCTGTCAAGACAGTAGGTCGCTAATGGGAACTTGTTTTTCCATGCACATATTTAACTTCAATGCCGTATCATTGAATCATGAGTAACATTCTCTGCAAACGAGGTGGTGCTGCAGACAGAGATGTTTCCATGATTGCAGCAATAGCCCTATGGTTAGAGTGAACTACGACCTTAATTCCATACACACGATGTGTCAATTTTTTGTCAATTTTGTAATTAATTGCTGTATTAGAAGGACCCATCAAGAGTTCAAGAAAAGCTCGATCTGGAGAACTTATACTTACAATACCAATTTCATCATTGTATTCTGTTTCTTCACACTTGGAGGAACAAACACAGTTAACTGCTCTACACTAAGAAGCAAGGTGATTGAGTGTGTTACATGCATTACGTGTTTACCCGTATACGGGACAATTTCGCTTGGCGTGTGAGCGTCCGAAGTTGTTTATCCGATGTGTATTGCGGTTATTCATCGGTTACGCTCGTCTGGCCATCCCGGTATCCTTGACCTTTCCAGCGACAACCCCTTTGATGGACTGCTTCCTCCGATCTGGTTTGCGCGACAAACGCGACGCCATGCGATGCCGTAGATTTCATCGAGTTTAATTGATCCCGACTGTACTCGTATGACTGAGCAATAGGCAACTTTGTTATCAAATGTAAGCTTTACACATTCATGAATAAGTGCTTCCTTGATTTTCGAAGAGTTCGTACCAAAGACTATTCGGTCTCTGATCATCTCTTCAGAGTCCCTTACATCACATTCATTTGCGATTAGACGAAGCCTAGTGGCGAACTGATCGATGGTGTCTGAGTCCTGTTTCTTGCTGTGGAATTGGAAAGGTTGAACATTGATTTTCGGGAACAGATGTGAGGCGAACATTTTAAAATAAGCGTCAAATTTCTAACTTACTGATTCACTCAATTGCCAAGTGCTATGTATGTCTCTGCATTTGTCTCCAATCCACAACAATAACAAGCTGATTTTCTCTTCTTCCGTCTTATCATGTAACGGACTGAAAAGCCGAACTTGACATGACGTTTGAATTTCTTGTAGGCTTCTGATGGCTTTGTATCATCTCAGTTTATAGCAGGTGGCGCAATTCTAGCAAGCTCTATGATTATTTCTGTTTCATGGAACAAAGTACCTCACAGAGTTATGAGCTTCTTCAGGGCGAGTCTTGTCATCCCCTGCTCATTGTATTCCGCGAATCGCATCAGAAGTCATATCTTTAGTAGTGAATATAATACAATTATTCGAACTTAAACTCAATGGTTTTATTACGCCAGCGTACTTCTATGTTTAACTTTATAGTTATCAAAGACTGATGCCTTGTCTCTGGCTACTTATAAATTTTAAAGTAAAATGGCTAGTGCTTCTGAAATGCCAATGGTACATGTTATCTAGAAGTACTTTGAACAATTTAAAAACCACTTAATTAACATTGTTTTAGCACTATTAATATGTCTCCATAAAACGTAACATTAAAAATAAGTCACCAGAACTGTCAAAAGACACAATACACTTATCATGTTTTATCTCTTTAGACGCTGTGTAATATTTAGTTTGATTACTTGGAAACGTAGACTGACATTAAAGCTGCAATTCCATTCTATTATTTGTTTGTACAAACTGCCCACAATGTTTTTTAATAATCAATGATTTAATATCTTGAAATGTCATCAAATGCATATACAAAGTTACTCAGTACTTTGCACTTACAAATAAATAAAAAATAACGAAACCTCGTTTACAAATCAATCCTAAACGAACGTTCATGAACAACAATGCATGGTGTCTTCATAAAAAAAGTGTATCTTGTAGAAAACTAAAAGTGTGACAGGTTACTATCCAGATTTGAATATATGGCAATCGATAACATCCAAATGCATCCCAAATTGTGTGAGTAGTTACAGATACCTTCTTGATGCAGCTAGAATGTTTGTACAATATAATTCATTTACTTAAAAATTCCTTTAATAACAATTTTTATTTATTATTTGGATTCATGAAATAGTAGTACAAGGCCATCACGTTAAATAAATGCTAACAAGATACTTAAGTATGCATGCTCATGAATATTTTCCCATTGTGACACCTTTTTTTTAAAATTTGCATTTAGACAAAACTCGTAATACAATATCTTATAAACTGGTTTGCGTCAACAATGAGTCGCGTTTATCTTTTTTATGCAAAACATGTAGTCTTTTGTATGTAGGTTACTCGTGTCTGCTGCAAATGTTAGTGTCGATTTAAATTTGCGTTTAGAACAGTACAAGTTTACTGCTAAGTTGAAATCACAGAAAATTATTAAACGTAACATAATACTTAGATAAGAAAAAAGTTGCCCTGCATTGCAGATAATAGTTTGCATGGTTGTTGCACAAAAAACTTGCTTATCAGCTAGCGCAAGTGAACGAAGTGATATCCAAGTTCCAGACGGTAATATCACGTCCGCCAAACAGCCTAACAAGG
The DNA here is from genome assembly GCA_007657795.1 of Dreissena rostriformis. Lineage (NCBI taxonomy): Eukaryota > Metazoa > Mollusca > Bivalvia > Myida > Dreissenidae > Dreissena > Dreissena rostriformis. The sequence continues at coordinate 14,702 of VMBQ01002453.1, read as the reverse complement.
ACATTGTTTCATTGCCTAAATACAGCGACGGAGGCCACGAGTGTTTGCAGTTGTGCTGAGTGTCATCTGGAATTAACAAAGCATATTGAGTTGATTTTGTTTTAGTATAACAATTAGGTAAGTGTTTGAGTTTTGTGGTTATAAAATAACACTTTTGTCTTTTTAACAACAGAAACAACTAAATGAAATTGAAACAATTAAGTTAATTAATAATTAACTAATAATTAATCGTTTCGTGTCTGTTGTATCGCATACACTCACATTTAAATATTACATGATAATAATAATAATAATAATAATAATAATAATAATAATAATAATAATAATAATAATAATAATAATAATAATAAAGAAAATTGAGTAATTGAGTAAACACTCAACATTTAAGTGCGTTTGTTAATAATAAAGCAAAATCACAACAAGGGACAAAATTGTCACAAAACCAGGATTTCAATTTGAAAAAAAAAGTCTGATAAAGGGAGACAACTCAAAATGTGCATTGTTACTGATTGTTCCTACTTATCCCCCTTGTGTCAAATTCAATATATTTTCTCAAAATGTGACCTTGACGTTGCAGATATCGACGTAATTCTTTCGCATGACACACCGTCCAGGGACGGTGAACAAATGTGCCAAATGATTTTAAAATATCACAATGAACGACATTGTTATGGCCCGGACAAGCTCATTTGTGGCCATTTTTGACCTTTGAACTAAAAGTGTGACCTTGACATTGGAGATATCGACGTAATTCTTTCGCGCGACACACCGTCCAATGATGGTGAACAAATGTGCCAAATGATTTAAAAATCTCATAATGAACGACATAGTTTTGTCCCGGGCAAGCTCATTCATGGCCATGTTTGACCTTTGAACTCAAAGTGTGACTTTGACCTTCGAGATCTCGACGTTATTCTTTCGCGCGACACACCGTCAAATGATGGTGAACAAATGTGCAAAATGATTTTAAAATCTCACAATGAACGACATAGCTTATGGCCCGGGCAAGCATTGTTCCGCCCGCCCGCCTGCCCGCCGAGATTCATCAATCTAATAACCAGTTTTTTCCTTCGGTAAACAAATAAAAACGTTTAGATATCTGGATAGTTGATATTTTGGAAATTTGTCGAAAGAACCATTAATTTGCCGAACACGGTAGCATGATAAAGTAAAAGGTAAAAATAATCATATTTAATAGTCTTTATCTAAACGGCCTGAAAACTACTAAATAAATAATAATAATAATAATAATAATAATAATAATAATAATAATAATAATAATAATAATAATAATAAAATAATANTATATTTTCTATGATCACGAGTGAATTAAAATCGATATTCCACCGAATCCAACAAATTTTCTTTTTATTTCATGCTTTTTTCACAGTTTATATACATTGTTAAAGAGTTTAGCTAAAGAATGTCGTTGGGATAATGACGTCATTTCGTCAAAATAATGACGTCATTTCACAGTAAACAGTGAAAATTATCGATAATTTTCACTGATAATTTTCATTGTTTGAAACAGTGAAATTATCAGTTTTAATTCACTGATATTTCTCTATAAACCACCGTAAAGCATTAAATAAAATAATTATAATAATAATACTATCATCGCAAAGACAATTGAACCTTGGGCGAGAAAGTAGAACATATAAATACAGTGAATTTATAAAAAAATGAATGAAAAGTAAACGATTAAAAATGCTGCAAACACAATGATCGAAAACAAAACAACTGTTTATTACAAGTAAAAACAGTTTAAGCGCAATTATTTATTAACCAGAAACTATTGTCTTTGACACACGTAATATATTTAATGAAAACAGGTTTTCAACAAAGTTAAACATCTTGGTTATTACATTGTGAGTGGGTGGACGGGCGTCAATCAATTGGTTTCGGGTCGATTGCATCTGCCAATCTTCTATAACTTTTGAATTGAGTCAGTTTGAATGAGGTCCTATCTTGCGGTTTATATAGGAATATAGGCACAAACGTCCATGTAACGGTTATTAACACTAGAACAATGATTTTTGCTTAAAATCTTGAGTTTGGATGAACGTATTGCTCTTAAATTGTGTGTTAAATAAGCGTAGATGCAGGCCTAGCATGTCATTGCATTTGGAACCAATCTGATTCAGGTGAAGGCTATTCTAACTAAAAATACAAAACATGATTTTCGCTAAAAAAATGAAAAGATGGAGGGAACGCCCGGACAATTTATGAGTAGGTAGCTTACTTGAAGAAAAGGCATACTATTGCAGTTGGGTTAAAATCATGTCACTTTACAAAAATGGAATAAAACTCATAATATAAAAATCATGAAGCTAGAGTTGTATAGGATTATTTTTCTGCCTTTTTTTATTATCTTGATACCTCATACTTAACCATTGCTTGGGATTGCATTATGGACAAGTTGAATAAACGTCAAACTACTAAACAAAATTAGAATATCTGATATATGTCATTTATCTAGCAATATTTGCTATTATTTTACTTGAATATGTAACGAGATTTGTCTAAAAAAGATATTGAACAAAAACCAATTTGCATTAAAATGCAACAGACTAGTTATTGGACATGTTTTCATAGTTAATGTTATCTGTACCATTCTATCACATCAATAAAAACACTCAATCCGCACATTTCACAAACAGTCAGGATGACAAAAAGATATGTCCTGACAGCAAGATGAACCTCTCTCAGATGAATAAATAAAGTGCCGTCTGCAGAAAACACTCGAAATAGATGCAGACGACATTTAAGTAGCTTGGCATTCAATCTCTCCACCGATCTCACCGTAATCCCCTTCTTCAAGAGTCTCCGTCCCCAATCAATAGCTTCATTTCGTATGCATATTATATTCAAATTTGCTTGTTTGGATTCTGCGTGCGCTTTCGTATTTCTAATTCATAGCTCAGGTAACGTACGTCATAGGTTCAGTTCATTGACGTTCAAACAGTGTTTACGTGAATACCATATAGACTATACACAGACATTAACGGTAAACATTTCTAGGAAAACCAATTATGGTTACCACCTTTGCTTTAAATTATGTCCTTTTTATTAGAAAGAAAGGACAAACTATGACTTGTCTTGTATCTATCATGAATAGTTTAATAATAATCAGTTTAAATGCAGACTTAGTCATTCTATCACGTTTTGAATTGTTGTACACTACAATTCATAATTATGGTGATTGTATTTTTTTAAAGAAATCTGCGATTTTAACATGAAACTTACATAATTAATACGCTTATTATTTATGAAATAATGGGATGGCGAGCATCCGCGTTGCAAAATGAGCGTGAGGGCATATGTCGAGTAAAGGGGGAGGTCTTAATGTAAGGTGTCTGTCAATGACATTGTATGTAACAAAAAGATCAACACTGATTTTATATAACCTGCATTTAATATTGTACATGACGCATACGTTGAGAATGCAGACGCTAGCCAATACAACCAAGGGTCATATTTAAGTTGAGGTTACGCCGTTCAACCATGCTGATCACGTGTACTCTGTTTTCGAAATTAATTTAATGCTGGATTAAATTATGTCATTGACATGAACCATGGATAAACATATTTAATCTGACCTTTGACCTTTGCAGAATTAACTCTATATTTCCGTAACATTGTTGGTAGAAGCATTATAAAAAGCAAATTTCTTGTAGTGAAGATTGAGATGTCCATGGTAATTTTGAAAATGGTGCGAAAGGAGATTACTACATGATGATGCCGATAACTATGATCTGACGATGATGATTAGTATTTCGGTGGTGCCGGTGATGTTGGTGGTGGAAATGGTTATCATGTTGAAGTTAATATCAATACAAATGTCAAAATGAGGTTGTGTGGAAAATGACCGAACTGAAACTCACTTAGGTCTTGAACACCAAAGTTGTGTTGACAACAACGTACGGTACAACAATGCGACATTATTCTAATAAGTTTGCCCTTAAACGATGTGAAATATAACATTACATGTAAAGTATTAATTTGCATAAGACGGTATTTAGGAACTACATGTCGAGGTAACAGTAATGTTAAACATTGAATTTGACATTGACTTTAATTAGAAGGGACTCATAATGCGCACGCACTGCGTTTCAGTTCTTACGTGTGAATGCAGCTATGTTGGCGTCAGTGTAACAAGCAGTATTTTTACAACAAAGTTTGTATTTCAGAGGCCAACGAAAGTAAGTAAATTTCGTTCAAACGAAAACATTTTTCTTATGTTGAACTAGAGCTTGTCTCAGTAATGACAAGTTATTGAACAGAAACGCCGTTTCGTTATTAGTAAGTGACATTAACCGCCTTTGCCATTAGTGTAATTCCAAGCAAAGACTAGTATTTATTTTGGGTATCTATGTATGGACATTTATGATTAAGTTAGAAAAATTGAAATCACGCGTTCATGCTGTCACTTCATGCAGTATCTTCGACACTTTATATAATCATGTGTTAAAACTTAAAAGGCACATAATATTGCCATATTTTGATAGGCCTTTAGGTTGAGTTAATTATCTTAAGTATTAAAAGTTTGATATAATCACTCAAGTCCGACATGAGAAAATTATATTAGCGAACAATATCTGACAACTAGCTTATTTATGAAAAAAATAATAATGTAATGACAGATGTTGTTAAAACGCTCATGACAAATTTCATTACAGATTTACCATAATTTGAAATAAGGTTTACTTTAATATGGCGATTTTAATTTGAAAAAAAAACTCTCAAACTATTCATGAGAAACTAGCTGACACAAACACCTAAAACATGTCGACATCGCTTATATATGTAAACTATGAAACCGATGCATATGTGCACAGAGGCCTTAATTTCTTTAAATGTTAGTTTGCTCAAGTTTACCTATAGTTTATGTGTTGTTTGTTTAAATGACATCCATTAACTTATTCCTGTGCTTACCGAAAAGATTCAACCATACACGCTGACGACGGGTTAATTTGAGTCCTATTATCCTGTATTTTTCTTTCAAAAGTCGAGCTTAAATTCTCAATCTATCGCTGATTTTACTGATAAGCGGTGTGCATCGTCTGTCAAATGAACATTTGAACCAAACATGGCTGCGAAGTAGATATGTGAGGCCAATGGTTAACGCTGTAATGTTAAAAACACTTCTAATGGCTGAGTAGATTGACGTGATTCGATCTAATGGCGGACAAACGTCTAAGAGAAAATCACGACTCAGGACAGGAAAGTCGTACCAGAAATTGAGCCCCTAGCTTAATATCCCAGAAACAATGAGAATTAGTTTTTGTCTGACTCATACATAAAGACATAAATAACCATATGTTGACAGTAAGTGTTTGCCATTTATTATTATTCTTGAATATAAACGAATTTAGCGGAGAGAAGGTAAGAACAAATGCAAATACATCTGTTACAGGCGGAAACTGAGTTGCAACGCTACGTTTTTGCTAAATCTATGTATTTATGTTTAGCGAAAGAGAACGTAATTTGCATACCTCGCGACGCTGCAATGATTTTCGCCTATTGCATGTATTTATATCTTATTTTATCGATTCAAAACCGATTTTACCAGGTTTTCGATGTCAATCTAGATAAAAAATATATTTCAATGAATTTATGTAAAGTTTATTTCTCGCTATACAATTTATATGCAAAACAACGATTTATTCCGCGAAGAGTCACTTCAATAAATCATCACAAGAATGCAAGGTTAAAAGTTCATTGTCTTCAGCATATAAGTATAATCCATTAAAACACAAACTTAATGGATTGAGACGTGACGACGTTGCTTATTTCTTGTTTTATTTTGCTTTTAGTGTTGCTTCTAAACGCTTCAAGACGTGTTAATTGTTATACTTCAAAAATTGTTTCTAAGCAATGGAGTTGAAAAATTACTGTGCAGACGATGCCCCGACACAAACGACCAACTCTACAAACGGTCATGTTGACATGTTTGGTGGTCGGATACGATTGAAGGAACGTATCGGGCTAGCGGGGAGCATTTCGTTCATCGTGGGATCGGTCATTGGTTCCGGGATCTTCATTTCTCCGCGTGGGGCGCTGGTGAATTCCGGATCGTACGTCGCCAGTCTCGTGGTCTGGGCCGCGTGTGGCGCGATGAGCATCATCATCGGTCTGGTGTACGCCGAGCTTGGCGTCCTTGTGCCGAAATCAGGAGGAGACTTATCCATCATTCGGTATGGTTTGGGCGATGTGCCGGCTTTTCTGTGTTCCTGGACTACCACTGTGATCCAAAACAGTGGATCGAAAGCCCTTATGGCCCTCGTGTTTGCCGACTACGTATGTGCATTTATATTTGGACAGTGCAAAGCGCCGGACAGCATTCGAAAATCCATAGGCGCCGTTATGTTGTTGCTGATAGCTGTCACAAACACTATCAGCGTGAGATGGGTTACTTCTCTGCAAAGCGTTTTTTCTGTGCTCAAGGTAGCGGCCCTTGTTGTTATAACGACGGGCGGCATAGTGTATCTTGTGCAAGGGAAAGTGGACAATTTTAACTATGCCTTTGCAGGAACTACAACCAATGTAACGTCGATTTCGTTAGCCGTCTATAGCTGTATGTGGGTGAACTCAGGGTACACTAACATGAATAATATCGTTGAAGAAGTCGTAAATCCAAAGAAAAACGTTCCTAGAGCGATGATAATAGCAATTGCTTTGGTAACGGTGATATATTTTTCCACAAATGTGGCCTATTATACTGTTTTAACAAAAGCTGAATTTCTTGCTGTCCCTGCCGTTGCCTATGCGTGGGGCGAGCGGGTTCTGGACGCAGGCAACATGTTCATTCCGCTAAGCGTCATGTGCTCTGTTTACGGAGCTTGCACCGTAGGCTTCTGTGCGGCTGATCGCCAGATTTTTGCGGCTGCAAGAGTCGGCCATTTACCGGAAGTTCTGAGTTATCTGCATTACAAATCCCGAATCCCGCTGGCGGCGCTCGTCATAAACACAATTCTCTCCATTATCCTTTTAATCCCTGCTGACATAGATCAGCTCCTCAATTTGTTTAACTTTGTAGGCTTCGTGTGGCAAACACTGAGCATAATCACGATGATGAAAATTCGCTACCAGAGACGCACACTTCCCCGTAGCAAGGACGCGTTCTCGGTGCCGATATTTGTTCCGGTTCTCGCCTTGTGCATAACTCTCTTCATGCTCATCTCGCCTTTCATCTCCAACCCCAAGGTAGAA
>VMBQ01002452.1:70119-134764 GCA_007657795.1 Dreissena rostriformis | reverse complement strand
ATTTGCTGGAGTCATTAGTGAGACAATTGCACATTGCTTGCATCAAAACGCATCATTCTGCTTCAATTGAAATTTCTGCCCCCTGGCCCAAATTCACAAAATATGAAGCGACGTCTCAACTTATGGTAACCAGAACTAAGTACAACTGAACCTCCAAAAAAGCGTAACAAAACTTCCAAGGTTACAACCCACCATAAAGACAAATGGCGACTACAAATGTCAGACTAATTTGGAGGATTTAAAGACGTAAATATGCAACACGATGATGTCAGCGCTATGCGACACCAGAATAACTCTTAATGATCACAAACATAACATTCTCTTCATTTCTAGCCGAATCACATTTGATGAAATAGGTTGCCTTGTCAAGGGCGACAACTCACTCACGCGGGAAAATATTCCACTAGTTTTTAATATCAATTACAGTCTTTAATAAGATAATATGTATTTAATTTAATGCACTTTATGTTTATGTCTGTTAAAAAATCAGTTACCTTTAGTTATGAAGCTGGAAAACGTTTTCTTTTCGTGCTATGCATAGTAAAAATGGCGTGTTGCTTTGGAAAATCCCCGGATGTGAAATAAGTCACGTCAAAAACCCGTCAGTTCTATACCGACTTTGTGCGATAATGTGGGACAATCAGGTCTAAAACCCGTCATCATAAATGAAATTATGAACAGGAAGTTAACAAATTTTGTTCAAGCAACTCATCCATTGTGCATCGTCATAGCTAAACATATTTATCCTCGATCACCCAGTGTTGATAAATTACGTATAATACAGTGATTACAGGATATAACGGAATAGTACATGTAGGTATTCGACGACGAACATAGCACACAGAACCATATAATTGTCCAACCGTGTTATGAATGTAATAAGTTTTAAGTTGAACAAAGATCTATAAATATGTATATTTATAGATCTTTGACTTGAATTCCTATCTCCCCATGGTCGATATGTTTCATGAAGTGCGTAACATCTTTATTGTTACATAACAAAGTGAATGCAATTAATGGAATACGTTCTGTCAGAGATCTACGTCTCTGGTTCTGTCTTTACAGCCTACTCCAAACTCTCCAGTAACAGTGTCTATAGTTCAAATTATTTGATAATGCTTTTATCAAGGACACACGTGGACATTATTTGAAGTGTTTAATACCGTTTTAATCTGCTGATTTCAACCCATTTGTTCACAGATTAAAAATAAATAAATTAAAGAACCCTAAATTTTAACAAAATAAACATCAACGAATAATTCAATATAGTCTTAATTACAAAGTACACACTAATTAATATGTTTGTAAAGCAAATATTGTTAGCAGATACTATATAAAGAAAAAACGTCTTTAATCCGCTATCATAGAAATGCAAACTCTCACGCATGCTCAATACCCACGCGGCAATTCAAAATTAAACGTTAATTATTTGGTCATATACGAATAAAACGACATGTAAAACGCGTTTTATTGTATTCATTTTCAATTAATCTATACACACAACCATGTATACTGTTTTTTTTATATATATCTATTAAGAGACTTTGAAAACGATAAACTTGTCAATATGTGTCTGCTTAAAGATTGATGAGTCCACATAAGAAAGTGNGTATAAAAATACAAAACTGATTGTGAAAAAATAATGTGGGCAATGGATTATCTAACAATTAGCATACCTGTAATTACGCTAATTATACCAACATACATTATGCAAAAATATATTAAATATTTATATGCATTAGATATATAATATTATATTAAACAATTACGCAAACAATTCAGAAATCAAACACAAAAACAAACCAGCGGAACATAACAATTCAGCTGGTCTTATTATGAAAAACATTCAATATGGACGTTCGTATTAAAAGAGCTTCTTTCACAAAAACAGATAACTTTATAACTTCTTCTTTAGTGCATGTTCTCATAAGGCTTAGGAATTTAAATACTGATGGTCGCTTGAAATAATAAGATTTTATGATTTTTTTTCCTGATATCGTAATAACAAGGGCAGATTAACATAAACTGGTATTCGTCTTCTATTTATTTTTGCTATCATTATAAAATCCAATGACCTTGTTTGGTAGTGGTCGTGTGTTGCGGCGTAGAGGATGTCGTGGTTGCAAGGGACCTAGCAGTTGTCGTCTGCGATCCTGGTGGCGAAAGTGTCGGTACTGAAAGAAATCAATCTCTCGTAAAATAATTATATATTACATGTATTTATATATTCATATATATTATTTTAAAAAAATATTTTGATAAATCATAAAAAACAACAGACGAAAATTAAATTCCAGGATAATTGAATCGGTTTACAATATCGATTGTTTTATTATCATAATAAACTATATTGGAATGGGGCGTACGCCTTTACGAAAACAGCATTATTTAAAACTTTTCAATATTTATCACAAGTTTCATTTAAAGAATTATCCTGTTAGAGTTCTAAGCCGTTTTGCAACACTTCCGCAGTATATTAAAAAATTATCATGTCATCTACCTACAGTAATAGAAACATTAAAAAAGAATTAAAATCAATACCGTCAATACCCTTCTCGTAAAAGTCGGTTTACAAATCATTCAGGTACATTGAAACCAATCTGGGATGAACATTCACCTTGCTTGACACACATCATACATTCGAAGCTTATATAAATGTATAGTCATGTTTAACTATTGATTAAATGGCGTTGTATATTGATTTCAAATGTGTTCTTGATAACATTTCCATTACATGTTTGTAACTTTATTGACTGCTTATTTAACCCATTTATGCCTAGCGTCTAGAAAAAAAGGCCTTGGCAAACAGCGTGGACCCAGATGAGACGCCGCATCATGCGGCGTCTCATCAGGGTATGCGCTGTTTGCTTAAAGAAATTTCTGTAAGAAATATTCTAAATATAGGAATAAATATACTAGACATCCCTTATTTTGGAAATAAATTGATCCAATTTAGAAGGATGGGAGAGTCCACTAGGCATAAATGGGTTAAACCGTTGTTGTAGGTTTGCATTTCCTTATACAGGAAAATGTGCGCAATTCTATGTTTAATCAATGTTCCCGTTGCATATAACTTTTCGCAAGAAATCTACGTAAAACACCAACGCCGACAACTTTATTGGTAAATAAGCAACTTCCACAATGGTTTATAAATGACAACACCAGTAATTAAAGGTACACATTTGTTTCATGTTCAAATTAAACATACTTCTACAGTAAATAAACAAATAAGTTCGCTCACAAGGGCCCGAATCTCCTGGACAACTCTCATTGGTCACTTTGTAGTCCTTCAGAATATAGGCCACCTGAATATATGGGTTATATGAGTCGCGTTCTGAGTAAACTGGGCAAAATGCATGTGCGTTAAGTGTTATCCCAGATTAGCCTGTGCAGTCCGCACAGGCTAATCAGGGACGACACTTTCCGCCTAAACTAGATTTTCGCTAAGAAGAGACATCATTTAAACGAAACATTCCATAAAAGCGGAAATTGTCGTCCCTGATTAGCCTGTGCGGACTGCACAGGCTAATCTGGGATGACAATTTACGCACAAGCATTATGCCCAGTTTTCTCAGAACACGACACATATATTGGTGCATGAACAGAGATGTAAACGACATTTCCTAGCATTTATATGTAATATAGTGCTCCTAAATACGTGATTATATACTGTAACTGTTATATATCTGAGGGTTAGTTTATACATGTATAATTTGTTAATACCAGTGACCATTGGCAACAAGTCAAAACTATTAAAGATAAATAGAGTTATGCAATGTTTTCTCGGCACTTTTCCTTGGCGACTTTATCGGAATCTATTCTTGGGTTTTGATTTAAATTGCTTCAATAGTTAAGTAATGTCTTTCTTCAGAAAAGTCATCAAAGGCCAATAACTCTATAAAATATTTAATAACGAGATATTATTATTATTATACTCTGCATTTCCTTTCACAGGCTTCTACCATAATTTGAAATCTCATTTTAATCTCTTAAACTTTATCAGGACGATGCGGTCAATATATAAACTCCCTTCGTGCTCATACATGATGCGCCAATATAATTATCTGTACATATAGTATAAAATTGACGTTTACAAGAACTCAGTCATATTATTATAACGTAAAATATTTGCGTCTCGCCTCATTGTTAATGGCGACTGCCACCCAGTTCTCCGGAAGTGACGTCACTGGAACAAGCGGCAAGCAGTCACCTTGGTAGAGATTGTTGACGATTGAGGTTGTGATCCCAGGCTATAATAAGAAAATATATAATTTGAATCGTTGAAATTGGAAAACGCTTTTTTATGTTAAAATATTATGGTCTGTTTTAAAGTACATNTAAACTGTGAACACACCTCTTTAATGTAATCTGTAAATAAAATGTATAAAACACGATAAACTTAAATGACGCTAAACTTGTATGTTTTTTATTTTACTAAATTTTTGGTTTAGTTATTTTTCTTCAAAGATAAGCATCATCTGTAGAGGTAATAGTATAAGTATGACTCTCCGACAAGTAGTGGTTGGTACACGCGCGCTTCTCATCAAGGCGACCCGTGTTCGTTTCCCACTCATGGAGCATGTATGTTTGGTTGGTGATAAAAACTCCGACAGGTGGGGTTGCTTCGGGTACTCGGGTTTCCCACAAACAACAGATCACGCCGAATTTCGGTAAAACAAAACACTGCATAGCTGGAAATTTAAGATATGCATACAAATTCATCCTACCTTTCGTGAGTGTAGTAAGTACATTGGACTAGAGTGCTGTGTTTTGGTCTCACAGCTACTTGAAAATAGGGAAGCGTAACAGATTGTGTTGTTGTCGTACATTTTACCGAACTTAAGCAAGTTGTTAAAGAGACATGTTCACGTTTGATAATTTTCTTTTTTTGGTCATAGTATCCAAACGAAGGTCGACATAATATATACACAAGAGAAATAACACTTATATCTAATGACTCAGACATGTTTTTTATGGATACTCATTTGCTCAAAAGGGGTACAAATTAAAAGCGTTTGTAATGCGTTCCATTGAATAATTTGTAAACTTCTTTGAACATGTATCACTAACATAGAGTGAAAAGACCCAACATTCGTATAAATCCATCACGAATGACCAAGTGGCAGCGCGTAAAAAATTTGCTCGGAAAGGACTTGAATTCGAATTCCTGCGATAGTAACTTTTTGAATTTCATCCCATTTTTTTGATTTTATAATCAGTTAAGATTATTCACGTATACAATGGTTATAAGTTAACCCATTTATGGCTAGCGTCTAGAAAAAAGGCCTTGGCAAACAGCGTAGACCCAGATGAGACGCCGCATGATGCGGCGTCTCATCAGGGTCTGCGCTGTTTGCTTAAAGAAATTTCTGTAAGAAATATTCTAAATATAGAAATAAATATACTAGACCTCTCTAATTTTGGAAATAAATTGATCCAATTTAGAAGGATGGGAGAGTCCACTCGGCATAAATGGGTTAATACATGCATCGGAGTGTAACGCTGTTTATGCGTCTCATGCGATTGAATTGACAGTTTTGCAATTCTTTTGTATTCTTGGCGNATTTTACTAAATTTTTGGTTTAGTTATTTTTCTTCAAAGATAAGCATCATCTGTAGAGGTAATAGTATAAGTATGACTCTCCGACAAGTAGTGGTTGGTACACGCGCGCTTCTCATCAAGGCGACCCGTGTTCGTTTCCCACTCATGGAGCATGTATGTTTGGTTGGTAATAAAAACTCCGACAGGTGGGGTTGCTTCGGGTACTCGGGTTTCCCACAAACAACTGATCACGCCGAATTTCGGTAAAACAAAACACTGCATAGCTGGAAATTTAAGATACGTATAAAAATTCATCCTATCTTTCGTGAGTTTAGTAAGTACATTGGACTAGAGTGCTGTGTTTTTGTCTCACAGCTACTTGAAAATAGGGAAGCGTAACAGATGGTGTTGTTGTCATACAAGCGGAAAAGTGTCGTCCCTGATTAACCTGTGCGGACTGCACAGGCTAATCTGGGACGACACTTTACGCACATACATTATGCCCAGTTTTCTCAGAACGCGACTCATATGATCATTTAATAAACACTTTTATAAAATACGCAAATATGTGAACAATTCGTTTTTAAAATATCACTCTGTCTTTCATCTGCATAACAGAGCCTTTTCCCGAGGAAAACACATTGATGTTTTGAAAGAAGAATTGTATGCCCGATAGTACTTACATAATTAAATTTTTAATTGAATTCTAACAGTACTGTCACATGAATACAGCAAGTACTGGCGGCGAATGATCAGCAAATGACCAGTAACTGAATTGCTTTTGGATAATAATTTGTTATCGACGTATTTAACCAAAAACAAGTTTTTCTACTTAAGGTGACTCTGCACTATAGTTTTTGAAACGAGCAAGCGTAAATAAATACGATTTAAGTTATTAAAAACATAACTGTAAAAATATACGCCCATGTACCTTTATTTTCTCGTACATTATTAGTATTCAATATTTCAATGAACAGTTTACTCAGTGCGACACCAAGTAATAAGATTAAGACCTTCTTCTGCTCGGGAAAATGCTGTTACCCGATACTCCGTCAGGAAGTGGTTCTAAATTTTCCACCCACTGTGCTAGCGAAAACGAACGCGTCGTGGTTCTTTCCGGTTTTGTTTGCAAACGCGCTTCCGTTTCTTTGGCGTCATCCAGAGCTGTACTGTGGAACCGACCGTCGGAATCTGGCGAGGGTGTGAACGGGTAAATGCTTCTTTTTGGAATAAAGACGGAACGAGGTTCAAAGCTGTTGGACGCAGCTCCGGCGGCTCCCGAAGGATCCATGCGTTTACCTGCGTTGAAATCGGTTCGCCGCGAATGACTGACGCACACCTGTGACGTCACGTTGCAGAACATATACTTGGATCCGCAGTCCGGACAGCGGGGACGAGGTTCATACGCGTACCACTTGGTCCAGTACGACTTAAGCCCGTCAATGTTCCGTAAATCGTTGAAGCCGTACATTGGAACTTCCGCTTGTTGATAACGATATCCGGTTGGACTTGCGTAAGCATTTTCTGGGTTTATCTTACAGGAATTCGCCTGGTGTTCCCGGAAACGCTCCCAGATGTAGTCAATGAAGGCAAGATGCATGTAGAATACAGGATCGTAAGCGGCATAGCTTACGTCTGTCATGTCCCCTCCCACCCAGTTGTTGACGCCATTACTATGGTACTCTAGGATGCCGTCTAACACACTACGGGCGTCGGTTTCCAGTGGGAACGTTATGTCCTGAACATATAAAACTGCCGTCATAAAAAACAAACCGTTAAACATATTTATCGTCGCCATCATCATTATAATTAACAGCAACAGCAATTATAGTCATCTTCACAATCATCATCGACAGCAGTAGAAGCATCATCAGATTAATCATAATCATCATTAGCAGAAATCATCAACATTAAATTCATAATCACCATCATCGTCCCTAAACCACCATCGTCATCCCCATCATCATGATTGTCATGGGCATCAACATTATCATGATTGTCATGGGCATCAACATTATCATTTTCAGAATCTTATAATCACCAGCATCTTCGTCATCAAAAACATCAAAATCAAACACTTAATATCGTCGTCGATTGAGCGATTACATTCCCCCTTCTGAAATGTATTTTGTCTCAAATGTTTGACATGCTTTTAATTATCGAGATAGTTGTAAAACTCTGTCATAACTTACATTACTGTTACATCTGTCGATGATGGTCCTCATTTTTTGGTAGCTAATCAAAGAACCGTGGTTGCCATAGTTTCTGGTTAGTTTACCCCGGGCAGTCATCCAGTCTGGAAGATAACACCATGCAGTAAACATGTCGGTTTCTTTCAAACAAAATAATTACACACGATAACAATTAAATAAACACGATCATTTAGATCATGTTTCGGCAGCCTAAAAGCAATATCATCGAATATGCAACTATTTATATAGCCACTCTCGGAAATCAGGAAAATAGGAATAAAAGTGAATAAAATGTCTTGCCTTTCGCTTTTTATGAACGAATAAACACTGAAAGTTAATCGCACATTCTCGGCCCTTTCCGTCAAACATCGGATAAGATTATTGATAATCTGCAAGGGGTACCGAATGACTGAAAGTCACAACTCACTTGCAAATGGGCCAACAACGACGTCGCCATTCGCATTCCCGAAGTGGTCACCGGCCCAAAGGACAGAGTTGACGGGGTTGTCCATCGCGAAATCGAGGCTACTGTCCCAGTATGGCAACGCTATAGTTCCTTCCTCTTTTCGGAGCTCGTCCTCAAACCTGCGAATAAAGGATTAACTGGAATCATCATAAGTACTGTATACTTTTTGGGAATGGACATATTTGTTATTGAGATTTATTGCGAATTCCAAAGTACTCGAAATGTAACATTTTTTTGATAAGTTGCAGAGACGTAATGGAGAGCGGATAAGACTTCTGGTGTTGTTTCTTTTACCTGGCCAAGAACACTCGGTGCCAGGCTAGGAAGACCGGACCACCGTGCGTCGAACCAGCCGCGTCTGCGTATAACTCGCCATACTTCCTTATTACCCCTTTCTGCAAAGACGGAGCTCATAGCCAATACATGTACATGTATTGTTAATGGTGTCGTGTTCTGAGAAAACTGGGCATAATGCTTGTGCGTAAATTGTCATCCCAGATTAGCCTGTGCAGTCCGCACAGGCTATTCANTTTCTAACAAAATAATTACACACGATAACAATTAAATAAACACGATCAATCAGATCATGTTTCGGCAGCCTAAAAGCAATATCATCGAATATGCAACTATTTATATAGCCACTCTCGGAAATCAGGAAAATAGGAATAAAAGTGAATAAAATGTCTTGCCTTTCGCTTTTTATGAACGAATAAACACTGAAAGTTAATCGCACATTCTCGGCCCTTTCCGTCAAACATCGGATAAGATTATTGATAATCTGCAAGGGGTACCGAATGACTGAAAGTCACAACTCACTTGCAAATGGGCCAACAACGACGTCGCCATTCGCATTCCCGAAGTGGTCACCGGCCCAAAGGACAGAGTTGACGGGGTTGTCCATCGCGAAATCGAGGCTACTGTCCCAGTATGGCAACGCTATAGTTCCTTCCTCTTTTCGGAGCTCGTCCTCAAACCTGCGAATAAAGGATTAACTGGAATCATCATAAGTACTGTATACTTTTTGGGAATGGACATATTTGTTATTGAGATTTATTGCGAATTCCAAAGTACTCGAAATGTAACATTTATTTGATAAGTTGCACAGACGTAATGGAGAGCGGATAAGACTTCTGGTGTTGTTTCTTTTACCTGGCCAAGAACACTCGGTGCCAGGCTAGGAAGGCCGGACCACCGTGCGTCGAACCAGCCGCGTCTGCGTATAACTCGCCATACTTCCTTATTACCCCTTTCTGCAAAGACGGAGCTCATAGCCAATACATGTACATGTATTGTTAATGGTGTCGTGTTCTGAGAAAACTGGGCATAATGCTTGTGCGTAAATTGTCATCCCAGATTAGCCTGTGCAGTCCGCACAGGCTATTCAGGGACGACAATTTCCGCTTTTATGGAATTTATCGTTTAAATAATGTCTCTTCTTAGCGAAAATCCATTTTAGGCGGAAAGTGTCGTCCCGGATTAGCCTGTGCGGACTGCACAGGCTCATCTAGGACGACACTTTACGCACATGCATTATGCCCAGTTTTCTCAGAACACGACACAATGTATTAACACGCATACTATTGTATGGGATAAATATACAGAACAGAACAGATAGCTCATCGTCAAAAACAATATACTAACTCGCACACTATTACCTGGGGTAAATATATTCATATGAGAGTAAATATTTACACGTATACTACTATTGCTGGAAAATATATGATCCCTCATATTTTCTGGGGTAAAATTTATTAACACGCATACTACCTGGGGTTAATATATGATATATGATATGTGTTATATATATAGAGAAGTTTAGTTTGAAAACCCAAACGATTAATTGTTTTAAAAAAAAACACGAGTTCCTTTTAGGCAAAATGACCGAAAACAGAAATGTGTACCTTATATAAAGCATTAAATGCATGGTGGAGACGCACTATTTCATCATCAGTGAGTAAACGGTACTCCTTCCGGACCCGGAACCCCGTCAGAGGGACCGGATGTCCCCGGACATTGTTGGTCACGAATGCCGCCACATCCGGTCTTGTCTGGTTCCGCTCGGGCAGGAAGTACCAAAAAAGTCTCTGTAAGCAGTCAACTATGGCCGCCTTGGACGTGATTGGGTGACTCTATATGCCGACACAAGGTAGTTGATAATCAGTTGAAGCATTTTCAATATCATTATCAACCATATACAATACATTTATGGTACTTATTACATTGTTAATTTTTCATGTTTTATGTTTTGGCTCCTCCGTTCTTAGAATCAAAAGGTAAAATATTTAATTGATGAACAACGATCAAGCGCAAATTATTTCTGTTAAAACATTACCTGAAAACAAACCTGTTTTCTACATCTTTAATGTGAACTTTATTCAAATGTAAACGTTCGGGACCACGTTTTCAGTTTGAACATTGTTAGTGTTATGTTAGGATTTACTTCACGTATCTATTAGCCTAGATGTACACAAGCCATACTAGTAGTAACCAATGAAATTAAGATATTATACCCGGGATATTGTAACACTTATCTTCCGGTTATGTGTATTTTTGTCCGTGTGTCCCTAACAGTTTTGTCAATAGACTACAATAAGGAATGAAAATACATTCGTAAAAAAACATATACAAAGTTTGGTAACTTACTAGAGCGCGTTCGTAACAGCTTTTCATCTCTGGTGGAACCAATAGACATATTT
Source organism: Dreissena rostriformis (assembly GCA_007657795.1). Lineage (NCBI taxonomy): Eukaryota > Metazoa > Mollusca > Bivalvia > Myida > Dreissenidae > Dreissena > Dreissena rostriformis. Next base: position 123,868 of record VMBQ01002452.1, on the reverse strand, counting down.
CCGATTGACAGGTGATTCTGTCGCATAGCAACGCAACCCAAATCGCCCACAGCACCGACCTGTGTCCGTTTACACGAACCATATTGTTGAAAGTACTGTATGAATTAATTCTGTCCTGTAATCAGTATGAATAACGGCACGAGTTGCATCTTTCATGTAATTGAAATAAAAAGAATTTGATATCGAGCCTTCAGTAAAACAGTTTAACTTTGGTATCTACGCTCGTTATAATTGATTAATAAATCCACCGAAATTGGGAATCTATAAAAGTTGTTTCATACAGGATCGTTTTTTCTAATTATGGTAGATTGTGTAATTTGGATCATGACAAACGTTTAACACACCGCTTAAATAAAACATTTGTTTATTGTGTCATTTAATCAATCAATTTTGTTTTTTAAAAGTCACTGAACTAATTTTAATGCGGATGACATTAGGGACACTTGTAGCAAAATGACAGTTATGAGTGATAATGTACAAAGATTTGGTCTGGTGCAGAATTAACTCATGTACCATGCAATGGTCCAAACGCTGATGAAAATATTTGAAAATTGGTATAATACAGTTCAACAATTTCAGTACAGTACAGTCCATTTATCAATTTAGTCACATGCAATTACATGGTGTTTTTTTCACATATAACAAACTCCAAATCGTAATATATCATTTGAAATCAGCCGCCTGCGATATTGGTTCAAATCCAGTAAACTAACGCTTAAATGTTTGACTATATATCTCTAAGCTTATTTCTTTTTACTTAACGCGTCTCACCATCACTGTTGTTTACATTGTATACAATGTCACTACTTATGATTACTGCATGCATGTTTGTATTTTGGGCCGGAGGCCTTTCCGTGATAAACATATTGTCATTGTAATTGTCATTATAAACAAGAAGAGGTGTGGGTCAGGGAGAAATATTTTAAATGTGTAAATTTGACACTGCTCTGCGATAACTTTAATATAGAATACAATTTAATTGAAATCGCATATTTTAATTTTCGGGGCAAATAACATTGTCTTAGGAGCAATTAACGCCCATTTTTTTAGACTGATTGCTCATATTTCTCTTGTAATGTTATGCATGCATGCTCTTAACTTTTGTCAATTCAGTAAAAATGCATTCACCGAAAATTGAAATTCATTAAACATATTTGGAGAAACTAATGTGGTCTCATGATTTATAAAAAACTTGTATATAAAAAGACAATTTAAAACATAAAACGTGTTCTCTGAAATCACAATTTAGTATTTGGTATACAACTATGTAGAGTGGTCATTCCACAAAGTGTTTCAAAACCATGTCCCTCTAGGCAAAACTGGCCACGCCCCAGGGTAAACATTTGTTATGTATCAAGTTGCTACATATTTCGAAAAGAGTCGTCGAGGGCGTTCTTGTCATTATTGTTACACTCTCTATTTGTATGTAGCACATAATTATTGTAGTTCGAGAAATCTCGTTACCAATAATCTTAGTCGTTTTGTTCTGCATTTAGGTCATACCATTTAAATATGAATTTCAACGCCGATTGTATTTTTGAAGATATTTCTTTTTTATAATGTATTTTTAATCGCATACTGTATAGTGGATTTATGTGTCAACTAAGACTGGATTGCCGCCCCCCCCCCCCCNACCCCCCTGTTAATGCGAACGATATTTTCAAAATCTTCAACGTATGTCCCGTCATTTTTAAGACAACAAATCCCAATCATGTACTTCGTCAAATACGAACGAACTAGAAATGTTGTCTAGAGTGCGGACAAGGATTCACTATATAAGAAAATCTGCCAGGTTTGTTTAACGGACCGGGGCCATTTTCGAACTTGGCTGTGATACATTTAGAACGAATGTTCTGAGCAAGCTTCATGATGATTGAGTACAAATATGACTTCGAGAGTATTCACATTTTTTTCATCAATTTGACCTTTAGACATAGGTTTTCACGACCCTACGTAGCAGTTTCAAACTCGGCCGATATAGACAGACAGACAGACAATTTTATTGGCGAATACAATCAGTACATAGCCATATAAANTTGTTTACTTAAATATGTTAACGAGCCGGTATCACCGATTCGACCGTTAGGGATGCGTAACGAGGCCGCTTTGCAAAAATCAAGCATTCGATTTCCCCTCGAATTACATGCCTCATCTACAGATGCCCGTCCACTGGACATATCTGGTATGTAAGAATCAAACTCGATGGCATTATTGATAATATCGAAAGGAATATAATCATATCGATCACCGGTTCTAGCATTCCAATCACCAATCACCTGTGTTCGTAATAAAACACATCGTTATATAAAACATCAAATAGGTCGCTATCAACTATATTAGCAACAGGTTAATCATCAGACAATAAATAAAGCACACATAAGTAAATATCGGAATTTAGAGAAAAAAATGTTTTGTCAATTTTAAGCCAAATGATAGTATCAAAATTAGTTTTCACAATCGAAATACCATCGAACAATTTTTCGTTTATATAAACAACAATGCCCCCACTATTTAATTTAGCGATATAAATTAAAGCATATGTAACCATCAATATCTATTTCTGAAAGATTATTAGTCCATGATTTAGAAAGAATAGCAATATCTCTATTTTTTATCAAATCAACAAATTATATTTCAGTAAGTTTATCGTTAGTAAGACCGTTGCAGTTCCAAACTACGATCCTAAGTCCACTCTCCGACAACCGTTTCGTCTGCTGCACTGGTGTGCCGGTGACATACAGGGTGTCGTATGCGAGCCATGCTCTCTTACCGGAGTCACGCGCGGCTCGTAACTGGTGGAACAGCTTGCGTCTGCGCTCGGCGATCTCAGGTTGGGACTGTTCTCAAATGGAATAGTTCGTGTCCTTCAAAAGGCGGCCCTGTCTGCGAATGGTCTCCCTATCCTTAACGTTGGCGAACTTGCAGACAATCATTCTACTCCGGTGTCGATTCTGGTCTGAAACGTTGGCGCCGATCCTATGCGCCCTTTCGATGACCATAGTGTTAACCAGGTCTTGAGCTAGTTGCAATCTTTCAACAATAAACGATCGAACTTTCGCTTCGACATCCTGTTGGCGTTCATTTTCAGGTTCGTCAATGCCCCCAAATAGAAGATTACTGCGAATGCTCTGGGATGTCAAATATGTAAGTTGTTTACGTAGCTCGGAGTTTTGCTTTGACAGATATTCGAGTTCAGATTTCTGTGCGACATCATTGAATTCTAGATTGTCAATTTTTAACTCGCAATTGCTTACACGATCTGCAAACCGTTTGTTAAAATCATCAAGTTTGCACCACAATTTAGTTAGTTTTGTATGCCCCCGGTAGGGTGGCATATAGAAGTTGAACTGTTTGTCCGTCTGTCTGTCTGTCTGTCTGTCTGTCTGTCCGTCCGTCTGTCCGTCCGTCCGTGTGTCCTTCCGAAAACTTTAACGTTGGTCATAACTTTTGCAATATTGNACGCCAGTCGCTATCGACACTGCTTGATCATCAAACACTGCAGAGTTTTCATATAGCACAGAGTTCACTTCACCGAGAATTTCACTGACGGAAATCACACTTTCATCACCAAGTGATTCTCCAGACGGGCCTCCTTTCGCCCATTTACGAGTACTATTGTTTACTAATTCTTCGTCAGTACTACTACCTTTTTTGGGATGAATGATTTGACAAACTTTCAAGAATATTGTGGCCTCTAAAGTTTTCACAATTGAAATTTTTCTGACGGGACAATGAAGACGGATTACGCACAAAAAACGACGGACAAAACGTGATAGAAAACGTTGTGCCCAGGTAAGTTTTAAACACATTCAGAGTTCCTAATTTAAACGAAAACGTATAGGTCCGTTATTAAATGAATAGATTTGCACATAGAAGACGTAAGTGGCATGCTTGTTTGTTTTGTTTATTTAACTAAAGAACACATTCAGATTAAAGTGCACTCACGTACAAAACGTGCAAACATTAATATACTTGTAACCGTAAACAATATAAACCGGAGATCTATATACCAAAGACTCAAAAGATCTGCTTAATCTAGAAATGGTTTTAGTACAGTTTCCTCAATTACCGGTAATCCACGCAGCTGTAAGATAACGCACAAAATAAAGAGACAATGGCGTGATTTATAGATTTAATCTTAAATCCGAACGTCTCATGTTTTCGTCACAGATTTATTTATTTATGTAGAAACTTCAATGTTCTCCCGATGAACGTTTATCGTTCCTATTCATGGTGAATAATCCCTATCTTGGGTGATTTTCAATATGATATTAATTTTAAGTCACGTGCGCTGATAACATTTGAAACGTCGTGCGGGTATAGATCCGAATAAACCTTCAACCACTATTACCATAAGAAATGCAGTAAATTATGAATGCAGTTCTGTCAGTCGTTTGGAGACCTTAATCTGTAAACTGGAGGTAAAATCAGCATACCATGAAATAAAAAAAGAGAACATACTAAGCGTATATTAAAATGTATATTATAATGCCTAACAAACTTACTCGGAAGGAGATTTTAAACTGGTGTTTATGTGCCATGGAATGGTACGTATTCTCGCGTATAAAAGTGATTACAAGTAAAAAGTTATGAGCAATACAAAATGTGAATTACACGATCTTCTTTTAAACATGAACAGACATGTACATGTAAGAGTCAATTGTACTGGTGCCTACCTAGCCAACCTAGAAGGAGATTTTCAACGGGCGTTAACGTGTAATACAATGTTACGTGTTCTAACGTGTATATGATTTTAACAGCTAAAACGTTACCGTATAGGCACTTAAGAAATATTAATTACACGATTTACATTGAAACTCGCATTGATATCTACTGATCGCACGATATGAGTCGCGTTCTGAGAAAATTGGGCAAAATGCATGTGTGAACAGTGTCGTCCCTGATTAGCCTGTGCATAAGATGAGACCTTCCATCTTACCTGGTTCAAAAGAACCATGCTGTGTTCATGTATTGTACGATCAGAAATCATGACTTAGACACTTAACATGCATATTAAATGAATTATAGCATAGTACCTTAACATATGTGGAAGGGTTATATATTACAATGGTGTTTCATGAATTTGACGGATAACATTGATATTTCAGGAGTTGTGACGTATCACGTTGTGTTTCAAGCATTGTTGTTTATCGAGTTGTGAGTATTATCTTGGTATTCTTTGACTCGTAACGTGTCACATTTATATTTTAAGAATTGTGACGTATCACATTGACATGGACATGGCGTTGATGTTGCGGATATTTAGAGGACTGCGGCGGACTGCACTGGTTCTCATTATGTTCGTTGCTGGTGTCTTCCTCGCACTGCACGCGATACGGTCAGGTAAGCGTTGTGTTAAGACGTCATTTCAGTTTTTCTCTGGTAATATCCGGGGAATTCAAGTTTAGTTTCATTTGCGTGTTTTTTTAAAGCGCTTCTTAATTTTTTTTTTAAACCTTTGCACTTTGAGTGTTCAATTGTTAGTTCATTCGACATGTATATGCAAATGTTTATTGCCTTCATGAAGTAAATAATTGCTTAAAATACTCCGTTCCAGAATTATATATACATGTACATAGATATTTAAATATCATGATACATACATATTTTAAGTTAATTGTTAAATGACTGCTGACTTCATTGTTTTCAATTTCAATATAGAGGGATAGAAATAAATAATTAAGTATTTAACTGCATTTATATCTCATTATCAGTTTGTTTTATGTGTTGCTTTGATTTTTTTTAAAGGCGATGTTCCAGTACCCCAGACAATGCCCGTTTCGTACATTCCGTTGCCTAGTTCTACAAATACGACTGCAACAATGAAGGCATTGAATTATTCATCAACTTTCGCATTGACAAAGGTATTTATAAGGTTAGTTTAATTCAATATCCGACCCACACGTGAATCTTCTGTAGACTCAGGTTCTAGGGTGGTTGTGTATTGCCGATCGATATTCATCGTCAGCATGGAGTCCCTCCGTCGTCAAGGTTTCGCCCCTGAACCATGTACATCTCGGCAGAGTGGGGCAACCGCTCCTACGGTGTGAATGTCGATAGCGCTACTTTTTCTAAGTTGCATCCTCTCGCCTCAGCCACGACCAGCTGGACGACCGCTCTGCAGATTGGCTTAGTTTCCGGATACTCCGCCGTCTATCCCTGCCAGTCGACCCGACTTCTGACATCAGTCGGCAAACGGATTGTGCACATAACCCTTTAGCACCTTTTTCTATAAGGAACAACCAAGAAAGCCAGCCTCTTTGCTTGCAAGCTTCTACAAGCTGTCTGTACTTGGCAATTTTCCTCTCGTAAGCCTCTTCGCATCTGGTTTCCCAAGGAACGGTTACTTCGATCACGATTAGTCGTTTCCCCGCCTCTGACCACAGCACGATGTCTGGCCTGAGATTTGTCTGGAAAATACTTGGGAAGACCAGCTTCGTGTCAAGGTCAACCTTCATGCTCCATCCAATTGCTCCGGTGAGGTTTGGGCTTTTCTGTGTCGGCTGCCTCTTTGCAGTTTCACCCGGATTTCACAAAGTTGATTACCTGTTGTCGCGGGGTACTAATGCGGTCCTTTTTCCTTTTTTGCTCAAGCCAGTCAGCCACCGTTCTAAGGACGTTGTCATGACGCTATCTGTATCTTCCTTCTGACAGAGCTGTAGGGCAGCAAAAAAGAACATGTTCTAGAGTGCCGGGACGATCACAAAGTTTGCACATAGGATCTGGTATCAGTACCCTACGGCAGAGGTTTGCGAGGGATGGTAGGAGGTCATTGACTGACCTTAGGAGGAAGGAAAGTCTGATGGAGTCATACTTCCAGATGTCGTCCCAGGTCAATTTTTTTGTCAAGTGTATTCCATGTTGTCCAAGCTCCATGTTTTCCCATTTCTACCGCTCAAGCTTGTCTCGTGTTTTTTTCCCTGTCCTCCTGACTTCTGCCTGGATCATGGTGCGCCTCTCTTTTTTGTCTGCTCGGCTCCACAGAGTTGTTTTTGTCGATGCGCGCCCCTGACGTCCGACAGCAGTCAATCCTACGATGTCTCTGAGCGAATTCTCAGCTTGACTTACAGTCTCTGTTGCCGACCATTTCCTGCTGTTGTAGGTAATAATGCATGATTCTCTGATCTGCTCATCTAAGGGTGAGTTCTAGTCTTGTCTTGGCCATCTTGAAATCCCCCACCAGTGAGGACAGTGGGAGTTGAACCTTGTTGCTATTTCCGTACAGTCCTACGCTGGAGAAACTGGGGGTATTCCTAACCACCTCCTTAGGTGTCGGCTGGTGAGACTCTCTTCTGAGGCTTCTACTACTGAGCTCGATACATCATACAACATCATTGTCCAGATTAGCCTTGGGAGTAAGGCATGCTGGTATAGCCAGGCTTTGAACTTTCCAGGAAGGTTGCTGCGGTCTATCTTCTTCAGTCCCTCATCTACATGGGTTTGAAGCTTTCTGACATTTTCTCTGTCGTGTAGGCTTGCGTCAAACCATTTCCTAAGGCATTTGATAGGGCTCTTCATTATTGATGGTATCTCCAAGTTCTGTACTTGGAGGGTGAATCTATCTGTCGGTTTGCCCTTCTTGATGATCAGAGACCTGGACTTTACTGCCTTGAATTTCATCCTGGCCCATGAAGCGACGTCAGGGCAGTCAACATCCATCTCGCCTGTACATGGGCTGTAGTGGTGAGAGTGAGGTCATCCATGAAGCCTCAACTGGATGGCTGATAGATCCCTGATTCCGACTTTGGTCCGCGTGTCTCTCTGAGGGCTGCATTGATCAGAAGATTCATTCCCATGATGAAGAGTACTACAGAAACTGTGCATCTGGTGACAATTCCTTTCACCAACTTCTGCCAGTCCGTCAGCTGGTCACCTACGGAAAACCGGAATTTGATACCATCTAGGTATCTCGTGATGATTTTCTGTGTACTGGCTGGAATATGGTAATGTTGGAGGGCTGTGTAGATCAACTGGTGAGGGATGGAACCATATGCATTGGCGAGGTCGAGCCAGACGACTGTGAGGCCCTTCTTACTTGCATTTGCTTCTCGTATCAGTTGGGTAATCGCACTGTGTGTTCTACACAGCCTGAGAGCCCGGGAACGCATTTATTCTGAACAGAGGTGTTGATGTATTATGTTGGCTGCGAGGTAGATCGTAAGTCTTCTGGCAAGGATAGCGAGGAAAGTCTTCCCTTCCACGTTTAACATTGAAATTGACCGGAACTGGTCGATTTTCTTAGAGTTCTTTTCATTGTGTGTGAAAATTCTTTCTGCTTCCTTCCATGCTTCTGGTACTTCGCCTTTCCTCCACAGCACCTTCAGGAGTCTCCATAACATGTTAAGTAGACGTGGGCACATCTTGTACACGTTGTACGGGATGGCGTTAGGTCCAGGAGCAGAACCAAATCTTTCCTTCTTGATGACGTCCTTTACTTCCCCCAGTGTTGGCTCTGATGTAATGAGTTCAACCTCTTGAGGTGCTGCTGGTTCTATGCAATCACAGCTTCCTATTGCGTCGTTTTTACTGGCGTCAGAATGCGTCTCGTGGAGAACGCTCCTGACCGCTCCTTGTCCTGTAGGTTGCGAGCAAACTTGTATGGGTTAGCCGTGAACGCCAACTTCTTCTTGGTCCGCTCCCTCGCCTTCCACTGCGTGTTTTCCGCTTTCCGCAGTGATTTATTTCAGCTTAGTTTGTATGGTATCCCTTAGTTGGGATATACCGAGACTTTCCAGCGATGAACTCTCTCTGTATCGTCGCTCCAGTTGTCGGAGTTCTCGTCTCAGGTTCTCAATGCGGGTTTTCCGTCTCGAGGGTCTCGGAGGCTCCTTGCGTACCTTTGCTTCGTCCAGTCCAAACCTTCCTTTGCTACTGAGTTTCACAATGGTGGTGAGGGTTTGAAGCTTCCGGTATGCTGGTCCTTGCATGGATACTTCTAGGATAGGTGCCAGGTCCTCGTCTTGCAGTTTCCATAGTTTCTTGTAGGATGCCTTGGGCCACTTGATCCTTGGTTTCTTGTGTCTAGTAGCCGGGTCAAGGCGTGGTCTGTCCAGAACAGCTTCCTGTCGTGTTTCCTGACTGCGGTCGAGCTCAAGTAGCTCCATAAGGGTGTCCTCTTCATCCACCTCTGGTTCCCGGATGACATCGTGCGTTGTCTAGAAGGAGTTAATAATCAACAAAGTTACGTACATTAATGATGTTCAATTCTTGCGAGTACTAGATCAATCAAATACGATAATATATTCAACTTTATGCCGCATCATAAATACACATATTTTTAGAGGTTAAACTTAAATTGCAATAAGTATGTTTAAGTCCAGTTGTTGGAGTTTTAATCAACATTTATTCTCTTAAAATTGCTTTTATATAAAAAAAAATCACTATTAAATTTTTTACTTTTATAAAGACCATCCCTTATGAAAAGGATTGACATATACAAAAAACTACCATTTTTACTAACATTGCAGTCTCAACTGGTACAGAAAAGATTCCAGACTAGATTACGTAGAATTCAACACACATGCGAGAAGTACAAAGACTTGCAAAATATTGTTTTAAAACCAGATTGTGATGATCCAAGGAAAACTCTTCTGAATGTAGAAGACAAGCATGTTGTCTTCTGCGCCATCGAAAAGACAGGAAGTACCTTCTGGAGACGAATATTTCAACTCGTGGCCAATGGCGAAGACGGGCATCCGTCATTAATCAAAACAGCCGATGCGTATATCCAGATTGGTTATCGATCTATGGAAAACATGGACTGGAAAGATATCACTACGTTGTTTCAAAATTCTAACAGTATCATGTTTGTAAGGAACCCGTATTGGCGCTTGTTTTCAGGCTGGTTAGATAAACTATATTCGCCCAACTGGATATACTGGATGATCCATTCAGATGAAATTGCAAGGAAGAAAGGGGTCCAGTACATGGGGGAATGCGCCAACGACGTGTCTTTTGCCGACTTTGTGGAACACCTTACGGACAATATCCTGCACGGTCAATGTGTGAACAGCCACTTTAGTCCGAGCCACGAGCACTGCTTCCCATGCGCGCTGGACGTCAAGTATGTCGGCAAATACGAGACGCTGAAAGAGGACACGACCTTCCTTACTCAGAATCTGGGCATGCACTTGAATCTTAAAGACTTCGAAAGAGACGCGTCAAAAGATGCTATCGTTGACGCGGTGGACTGGGTGTTTGCCGAAAAGGATAAAATTGTGGGTTGCAACGTAACATTTCACTGCGCTTTGTTTCGAGTCTGGAGCAGATTGCAAAGCCGAGGAATCATAGCTTCTGACATCATGTTTCCTTATAAATCACGTGCTGAAGCCGCTGACGTCACATACGATGAGTTTTATCAAAGTCTGACGCTGGCGCATCTCAACAGCGAGGCATCTGTACTTAAGTTAGGCCGCGAAAATTCTTTCGTGCAGGCGATACGGTCTTTACCAGACCGGATCATAGCAAAAATCAAAGATGCGTATATTGATGATTTTGAAATGTTTGATTACAGTTTGGATCCACTGGAGCAGGATTTAGAGACGAGAAAGACCATTCCTGGAGAATTTTTACAGCCATGCCCTTTTGTTTAAGGTTAATGGCTTAAATTGTAACATAGGTGGCTAAGTCACAATTAGATACAATTATATACAAATAACAATAGTGAGAACTGATAAAAAGGAAACTAAGGTAAATATTATATATTTTATCATGACAAGTCCTTAGTACATTTGAATGGTATAAATAATATTCATTTATTCTTTTTTGTGTGACAATGTAAACTCAATATATTGTTAAAGGGAATTGTTCACAGTTTGGGAAAATGACAATTTCAATTAAAGTATCATATAGTCAAAATGGATGTTTGCGTTATATTTAAATAAGCAAATTAGCACTCCTTACTGAGAAACTTTTAAAATTATGTTCGTTAATTGAGAATCATCAATCGAAATAAAAAAAAAGCAGTTGTAACGCGTTTCATCGGCAATTTTGCCAAAAAAATGTGTTTTACTGAAATAGCGTTTAAACTACCCTTCACATTCAAAATTCTACGTGGTTTAGTGGTTAAGCGTTAGCTTTTGCTTTACGAGGTCACGGGTTCGATCCCAAGGGCATAGTTTTTTTTAAATGTGTCTTTTTTTCTTGTTTGTATCATTATTTTGAAACTTTTCCACTGATTACAATTTTGTTTGTAAGTTCATTTAATCGTAAATTTGCAAACACGTCCCTTTAAATTTGCCTGACAATTCGAGAATCAATTTGCCATGCTGTTTTATTAAGAATCATTTCCCGTTCTGAAATGTATTGTGGAGTATGATCGCATTATTCGCGGTTCAGATATTATTAACAATTGAGTTTAATGTCAATTAAATTATGGATCATACCCCGGTGCATAATTAACCATTGTATACTTAAATTATAACTTAATACAATTTAAAATCTTTGAAAGTGCTTTTGAATTTGAATAACACTGATATAAGGTTAATTTGTATTTACACGCTTGTGTTAGTGATTAATTTTGAGCTAAGTGTGCGGTTCGCCGCGTCATTTAACGGTTTAACCCATTTATGCCTAGTGTACTCTCCCATACTTCTAAATTGGATCAATTTATTTCCAAAATTAGGGATGTCTAGTATATTTATTTCTATATTTAGAATATTTCTTACAGAAATTCCTTTAAGCAAACAGCGCAGACCCTGATGAGACGCCGCATCATGCGGCGTCTCATCTGGGTCTACGCTGTTTGCCAAGGCCTTTTTTTCTAGGCGCTAGACATAAATGGGTTAAACAGCCAATGCTTTGACAAATCCAAGGCGGTGAACCCAGCTGTAATCATTGATGTCTTGTTGCATGTTTCGTCCTGTTTTGTATAGGCAATTGGTAACTTGCCTTAAATAAAAGACTAGCGTGGGTAAGTAAGAATTTCTCTTCCGATAAACACATGTTTCTGGGGATTCATGCCTGTCAAAATAACCGAGCAATCTCAATCGTGTTACATCGTCTATGTCCGGATGGCTCCGTAAGAAATATGAAATAAATCGTCTGCTGATCCAGAGTGCGAGCAATCTATTGTTCGACAAATTCTCATTTATAGCTAGGGAGCGAACATGTTTGATTCGAGAAGACACGTTACCAATCATTTTTGAGCTGCAGTTGTATATTTAGGACAAAATGGCATCATAATTTATTTTAACGCCGGATTTTCTTATTACATTATAGTTCGTGTTGACTCTGTACTTGGTAATGGATCAAAGTATGAGTGACGTGTATAACGATTTGTAAACATTGATTTCATTTAATTGCATACATTTGATGAAGTTGAATGTGAGACTAGTGTATGTATCATTGGAATGTAATGCACTTACAACCCTTTCACATTCAGCAAGCACTATTGTCGATGACATCCTTTATCATCTTCAGAAATTCATTCTCGTATCCAAATGACGTTCCGGGGTTTGTTACTTTTACGACGTTCTCAAAGTCAAAAGGGAATTTATTTCGGGATAGATGAATGGATGTCTGTACATATATTCCTCTATTTCGGGATAGATGAATGGATGGCTGTACATATATTCCTCTATTTCGGGATAGATGAATGGATGGCTGTACATATATTCCTCTATCAAAAGCATTGTCCTGCGGCAGTAAGGCCAGGGTTTCACCAATCGGTATTAACGAGCAGGTCGATTTTGACCAGTTAAAGCCGACCCGGTCAGTACAACACATGTTTTCGAGACTGGTTCCATGTTGTTATTCGTGATTTATAGTCCTAGTCTGCCTATTATTCTAAAACTACTAGTATGACAAGGTCGGCGTTCTGTTTTTTGTGCTTGTCATCTTTCGCTTTAAACCTCTGTACCTGGCTAGCAAGGTACGAAGGAAGCAGAGAACGTGAACAGTCGTCCCTGTTGGCACATGTGAACTGAGCATCTCACTGCCTCAGGCTGGACTGCGAGGGACCTGGAGGGAGTCTTCCCCTAGAAGTGGGCCAATACTGCCGTGGATATGCCCTTGTCGTCAAGAGCAGAGACCCTATTTCTTATTGGCTTAAATAACCCGTGTATTCATATGGAAGATATTTTGACCAGGAAATATAGAAAACCAAACAGTAAAAGAGTCACGTACTAGGCCAAACGCACCTTCTGAACTCCCGTAATGTCATACACGATCAGTTTGATTCAGTGGACGCGGCGTTATATATTTGAAGTCCTTCCAGCGAGACCACTAGCCGGACTATGCGCCTGGAAAAAAAAACACCGTCAGCTGCTCGGGGCCCCTCTCTCATTCTACACAAATCTTAGAAAAGACGACAAATCACTCGAGGCTACACGAACTTAAGTCATTGAATACATTAATCTATAATATAAATATACATATGTATTATATTATATATATATATAATTGTTGAATATTTGCGACATATTTTGTTAGCCACAGCTTTGGTTTCTTTTCTGTATTCCTTTGTTAGACAAAGTTTTCATTGTTCATCTTTATTAATTGCATTTCCATGTATCAGTTTAACATATTGTTTTAGCGGTATAGTAATGCATAGTAATGATTCATTTTCTGAGATTTGTGATAAACTTTTAAATATTATTTAATTTAATGCAGTATTTGTGAAATTGGACGGATGGTGATTGAGGTGAAACGCCAACAGATAGACATGAAAGTAAGGTCTTTATGTTTATTTTGTGTCATTCATTTTTCAAAAACTAAGTTTTATTGTCCATATTCTACTAAACAGGTGAACAACATTTTAACCCCATGTAATGTCATAAGTCTAAATAACTTCTAATCGTTTCTATAATTGAAACATTCTATTAATTATTGATACAGATAATTTGTATTATTATTTAAAATTAAAAGTAACGTTTATGTAAGCACTACACAACCAAAAAAGAAGACATTCAAAAGTCAGGGCAAACATATATATCTATATATGAAATACCGATAGACTTTTGGGCTCATTAAACTATCGAACCTTGGAAGTCGTTAGAGAGTTATTTTATTTTCAACCCCTATACCACTTCATATATATATCTATATCTCTGCGTTACAAACTACAAACAAATAGCGGCATTTTTTAACTTGTAAAAGGATATGGAGCGATCTCAAGATCTTTTAAAGACGCCAATTACTATATCTATGAAAAAGGGGTTTAATGCATGTGCGTAAAGTGTAGTTCCAGATTAGCATGTGCAGCGCTTTTATTGTGTTTTTCGTTTAAAGTAAGACTGTTCTTGTAGAAAGTCCAGTGTAGGCGGAAAGTTTCGTCCCTGATTAGCCTGTGCGGACTGCAAAGGCTTATCTGGGACGACACTTTACGCACATGCATTAAAGCCCCTTTTCACAGAGCGAGGCTCATACAGTATACCATGGCGATTTGGCAACAAGGCAGTTAATACAGAGCTTTGTAGATCCTTTGCCAGGCACTTATTGAAAACGAATACAACCTTAAAGTTTAAGAAATTTATTCTCCAAATATGTTTGTAAACATTGAATGACAGCCGAGTTCGAAATGTAAACGCTCTCAAAATAAGTCGATTTTTTTTAAGTAAAAACACTTGAAATATATAACAAAGCAAGAACAAGCGATAAGTGTGGGTTGGAAGATTTTGATGTTCGTAAATAGACTGTCAGCATTATGTGAGTTGACGTTTTTAACCTCGTCCGATCTTTCACGAACTATTCCGAGGACCAGCGACTTTGCCGACTGCTTGGCATACTCTGCTGTAAAGTCAATGAGGACATTAAGCAACCGTAAATATCTTTGTGAATGGAAATATATTCCTCCGAAAACACGTAGGTTTTATTCGAGTATGTATTGATAAGGACATATACTAACATGAAGTAGACGAATGAAAAAAAAAGGTAATAACGCTAACATTATACTGTTCTGGAATGATGTCATACTGCATGCTATAGAGAATTTTATCTGTCAATAAGTCTCGTTCTGTGAAAACGTGGTTCAATACATGTTCGCAAGGTGTCGTCCCAGGTAAGCCTGTGCAGTCAGCATAGGGTAATCAGGGACGATACTTTCCGCTCAGACTGGATTTTCGTTTAGAAGAGACTTCGATTAAACGAAACATTCCATTACAGCAGAAAGAATCGTACCCGATAAGACATCTGGGACGACACTTAACGCAAATGAATCGAGCCCTTGGCTCAAATACGGCAAAGCAATTCTCTGAAAATTAGATCCAATGATAGTACATATAACTTAAAAACCAGTATTTAATATTGCCCAAAAGTTCCATGCAACATAATGCAATTTTATAGCAATACAATATCGCGGTATAAACGAGTACACTAGCAATGAAATCTCGCGATTCTTACGTGTACACATCTCGCGATACTTACGAGTATACATCTCGCGATACTTTAGAGTACACGTCTCGCGATACTTAAGAGTACACATCTCGCGATACTTAAGCGTTCATATCTCGCGATGCTTACGAGTACACATCGCGCGATACTTACGAGTACACAGTCCTCCGACACAGGCCATGCCACTCTCGCAGAGGGAACAACTCGAACCCGGGAGGAACGGGAGTTGGTCAGCGTAATTCCCCCTGAAGAGACAAACGAGTAAAACGAATAAATATGCTGGGTGATGTAAGAAAATAAATCCTTTCGAAATTATTTCGATACAAGACGAAGAATTTTATTATAATTTAATGTGGTCCTTTTGAGGTAAATTGTATCGAAATTTAGTGGTTAACTTGGACAAGTTAAATTACGATTCCAGGAAAGGATCACTACCCGCTGTCCTTATTAAAATCTACGCATGTTAACCGTGTTGAAAATTGAACCAGCGACTTAATGTAGAAAGTGTGAAAGTTCATAAATAAATTACTGGACGTTATTTTAAAAATGTTTACAATGTAGTTCGTGTTGAAAATGCAAAACATGTTGTCATGTCAGTTAAGTATCGAACAACGTTTGGTTTATTATCTTATCAGTTCTTCGTTCTATAATGTCGTATTTTAAATCATATTTAGTTTATATGCATCAGACAAAAACGTTTTATAAACAGGTGAAAACTCAAACCGAAAATAAGATTATGACCCAACTCACGGTGGCAAGTAAAAGCAGGCGAGGTACAATCCGTTCGGTATCTCCACCGTGCCAAATCGCAGGATGGGGCAATTACTCAGCGTGCACCCTACCTTGGTCGTGGTGGCCCAGATCATCTGAAAAAGGGGTCATGTAAATTAACGATTCCGGAAACACTATTACTAGAATTATACCATGATGCATCCTCAAGCGCGGAAGGACCTTAACTTCGAAACACGCACGTTTATTCATGTAAATCTTAAAGGGACCTTATATTATATTAATATATATGATGTACTTGTATAATTTATACCGGGTATTTTCAAAGTTTTCTATAGATTTGTGATTCTTCGACCGGCTAATGTGGCTTTTCGTGTTATATAAATGATATTTACATATTCTAAACAGGTTATTTATCTTGCAAAGATATATTGTATTTTCAGGATATGTACGTCATAGAGTACAGTAAACGGTCGACCTTTCTCTTCTTACAAGTACTTTTTTGTAATACTTAAGCTCTTCAGTTTAAATAATTTATCTTCAGTAGCTGCCTACAACAGTATAATATTAAAAAAATTAACAACATCTTTGAACTAGTCCGCCACATAATATCACATATACCACCGCTATTCGTACCTGGGTATAGTGGCCACCCGATTCAGGCTTCTCCGCTGCCCAGAGGCCGATGAGGTACGTCACAACATCGAGCGTCGGGGGTGGCGATTCGTTGAACGTTTGCATGGCTAGGTTTTCCCCGTAGTTGCCCCCATTCTGGTGTGCGAAGTTACACGTCTCGGTCCACAGCGCTGCTTGCTCGGCGACGGCGTTGTCCCAAACCTGTTCATATTATCTTAAGAAATGACGCAACCACAAGTTTTGGGTAAAAAATAAATAAAAAATATGAATATAATGCAAACGCAAATCTAGAAAACAACAACGTGCATGAAAATTAAGCATCACCAAAATACGCAAATCTTCGCATCACGAAAGCAGCCAAATCAAAATAAATATTACCAACACACGATTCTATATATCACCAAAGCACACACTATCACACGTCCCCAAAACACGCAAATCTACACATTATCAAAACACGCTTACAAACAAATTTTTAAACAACGCAGCTCTGTAAAAAAGGGAAACTCTCCGTGTTTCTAATACACGCACAGCACCACGTTACAATTTTTAATAACCCTTACACACAATTCTAAACATAACCAACGTACTCGTAGTAGCGCATAGCAATGGAATGCGACTCTTTACGTAACCAAATGTAGACATTATCAAACTACTTACCAGTATTTATATCAGGCTTGTACACATTACCGGAGTACTTAATTTTACACATAAAAGAGCACTCGAGAATCGTCTCATCACCAAAGCGCTCAAATTAACACATAAGAAAAGCATTTATTCGCGTTAAGACAATCGTAGTAAAATGCACATTACCAAAGCACGCATGTTCGCGGCAGGTTCTTGTCTTTTTAGGGCATTGTGCTGGTCCACAATAGTGGACGTTACTGATGTCGATCAGTTCGCATGCGCAACACCGGAGGAGAGCCGCTACAATATAGCTCCGGAAAAAACAGGTAATCTTTTTGTTCATGGCGATATTTTCTTCTTCAAATTCTGAAACAGTGGCATGTACAGGACATAGATACGGAATCCGGATAGTGCCATCTATAATCTCGCCCTTCTTTCATCAAGGGCGACACACGACAAACGAAGCGACAGTCGAGGCGACGCACGATATTTTGCGCGACAGTCGCGACGACAGTCGCCTTTTTTTGCGCGACAGTCGTGGCGACGCACGATATTTTTAACACGATATATCGCATTTTGGGCTATCTACACAAGGGCGATATATAGAGTTAAATATATCGTGCGTCGCCGCGACTGTCGCGCAAAATATCGTGAATCGCTTCGTGTGTCGTGTGTCGCCCTTGATGAAAGAAGGGCGAGATTATAGATGGCACTATCCGGATTCCATACATAGATGCATCCACACTTAAAGCTAGATATTGTCCTTGTAATGTCCACAACGGCCACACTATTAAATTCTAACTTGTATTTTTTTTAAATTATTATTATTATAACATATATAATTTGTTTAATGTAAATATGTTTACATGTATTTAAAATACATTTAAAGAAATATTATACTAGACTTTGTTTACATGCATTTGAACTATCGTTAAATAAATCATAAATAAATCAAAACATGAAATCCATGAAATAAATTACACACAATTAATGAAGTTATACGAACACTATCAATTGAACTAGCTTCCAATAATCCGACTGACTCAAACACGACGATGGTAACTGAAATATAAAAATCTATACCACTGAGGCGGATCTCTATTCCTCGTAAATTGCCTTAACTAGCTCTTGCGCACGCGCGCGTCTCATCCGTGACCCGTCAATCACTCGGGCGGTAATCCGGGAATGTTTGCCGAGTGTTTTCCATGCACGCGATTTAATGGTTTGTGACTTCGGTGTTTAAAGATACCTTTCATATTAAGACACTTGTATGGCAATCGGTTCGACGCATAATCCCAAGAAACTAGGTTTTTCATGAGAACCTAGGCTCTCATTCTGAGAACCTAGGTTCTTACCAGAACTTATGATCCCAAATGAAATCTTGTGTTCTCATGAAAACTAAGGATATCCGAGAGAACGACGCGAAAAGCTGTCGAGAACCTAGTTTCTTGTGAAAACCTTGGATATCAAACGAGAACTTTGGTTTTCAGAATGAGAACCTAGGTTCTCATGAAAAACCTAGTTTCTTGTGATTATGCGTCGAACCGCGCTGAAAACCGGAGTTCTGAAATGATAACTTGGGTTCTTATGAGAACCTAAGTTCTATGTGTCTGTGTGCGTCGTCTCGCCGATAACATGGGTTCTCGAGCGTAAACTAAGGTTTTCAAATGAGAACCCAGGTTCTCATGAAAAACCTAGTTTCTAATGAGAACCTAGGTTTAATTCTGAGAACCTAGGTTCTCATGAAAAACCTAATTTCTCGAGATTATGCGTCGAATCGCTTGCCATACACTTGATCGATGAAGAAATAAAACACCTCATAGTCATGTGTCACCGTGATATTAAAGAAGATACACTGTATATGATTATTCTCACTTATTTTTTGCGGTCAACTAATGGTGCCAGCAAGTCAATGCGTTTTCAAAATCGCTACACGTGCAATAGATACATACGTGTATTCATTTTTATTTTTTTGAAAAGAACTTAATATTCTTATTGACTATGATGTTTGTATCGAAAAAGCCGGTTCCTTAAACGATTGCCACAATATGTATGAATGTGCAAGTAAAACCATAGATCTTCTCGTGTCTTGCATTAAATGTACACGTTTGTTGCACACACTTATGTCCCATTAAATATAAACATGTTCTTACAATGTAAGCATTACGCTTGTAATATGAATTTACGGTGGCATAAAGGGCAAATTTAAAATATTTTATTCAGCGGTCTCTATGACATGCGCATGCGATAGCTTCGACATGCGAACGTGATAGGTACGACATGCGAACGTGATAGCTATGACATATGCGAACGTGATAGCTATGACATGCGAACGTGATAGCTATGACATATGCGAACGTGATAGCTATGACATGCGAACGTGATAGCTATAAAATGCGAACGTGATAGCTATTACATGCGAACGTGATAGCTATAAAATGCGAACGTGATATAGCTATGACGAGCGCATGCGATAGTTATTACGTGTTCACGCGATAGCTGACCAATGAGAATACGTATCAGGTCAGTCATTATCGAAACACTTGGACCAATTTTCTCAGTGAAGTAGTAACAAAATAGTTGACATTATGACACGTTTCTTTCATCAAATACTACTTCCTTTACTTCTGATATACATGTTTGTATACGAATCTCAAATAAAATACCACGTATTTTCTGACTTATCGCCAATAAAACAAAACAAGACTTATATAGTTATCAATACAGTTCCTGTATTTGATGAAGCATCTGGAATGTCTACTGTCTGCATTTAAAATCACAAACATCACAATAATAATATTATTCAACAAATAGATCTTAACAAAAAGAATTTCATTCATACACATATACAATATCCACATATTTTGTGTTTCATCTCTACGTTAACTAATACATAAAAACACACAAGAAATATATTAAAAAACATATTCGGCGTGTATCCTGACTTTCAAATAAAGGTCGAACATTTACTTTCTTTAAGTTATTAAATTAAAAACAAGGTTTAAGTATTGTTGCGTTCTTTTTTTTTTCACTTAAAAGTCGCATGTCCACCGCATAAACTGTTTGTCATGAGGTGCACATATATTAAACCACATAATAGTGTTCGTAGATACAAATTGTACTACGTGTGATCACATCATATGTGCCGTGTTCTGAGAAAACTGGGCATACTGCATGTGCGTAAAGTGTCATCCTAGATTAGCCTGTGCAGTCCGCACAGGCTTCTCCGGGACGACACTTTCCGCCTAAACTTGATTTTCGCTAAGAAGAGACATCATTTATACGAAAAATTTCATAAAAGCGGAAATTGTCGTCCCTGATTAGCCTGTGCGGACTGCACAGGCTAATCTGGGATGACAATTTACGCACACGCAATTTGTCCAGTTTTCTCAGAACGCGACACAAATGTGTTCTCACTTGGCTTATTATGAATTTATTGTTTCGTCATCGAATCATTTGATTCAGACGCATGTGTCGTTCCACAAATTCAAATAACACTGTTACATCCGCGTCATGCGAACATTAGTCTTATGGCATATGCGGCCAGCGTAGCTCAAGCCCAGTCTGCACACATTCGCCGTTTGGTCGGAGGCTTCTCTTTCCGCTATAAAAAAGCACGCAAGATTTCGTGGTAAATCCTGAGTATCCTCCTCAGAATTCACATCCTGACAAGACTGCGCGTATGAGCATGCTGGACTGGAGCTACGTTGGCAGCAGATTGCATAAGTCCCAATTTTATATCGGAAAGTATCGTGGTTTGATGTTCCATTTACAATACGCTATGAGATTTTTTTAAGACAGCGTATTGCGAAAACGGGTCTTACGCTATATGCTGCCAGCGTAGCTCCAGCCCAGTCTGTGCATCCCTGCAGTCTTGCCAGGATATGCATACTGAATATAACTCTCTGGAAATACAAAGAAACCTTGCGTACTTTTTTAATATAGCGGAAAGCGTATCTCCTGACCAGACTGCGCAAGTGCGCAGGCTGGACTTGAGCTACGCTTGCCATATGCCATACACATAGCTTTGTTACTGCGCAAGACCCGATAACACAAAAAGAGATCATTCGAGTGAAGGAAAAAGTAAACGGTGTCAATGACATAATTTAAGGTTTACAGATAACAACCTATCTTTTAGTTTTCAAGTTATCTAACGTATTTGAACATGCTATTAGGACCAAGACAATGCAAATTGAGCCTGTTGACAAGCCTTAAAACTGGTTAAACGTCTAGACTGTTCAAATGCTTTTACTTAAACCACACAAGGAAAACTGTCATACCTTTAGGCGGCCATTTTTTATACCCCGAACCACTTCTCATTTGGCGTTAAAATAATTAGAAAAAATGTTCCGAGTTTCATGAGGATTGCGCTATTAAATTATAATTCTAGAGTGTTCGCAAACTGTTTCTTTAATTTAACATTGTGAACAAGTGTTTCCCCCCTATTTGACCCGATTTTGAAATCGACCGGGATATCATTTCAACAAATGTTCTGACAAACTTGATCCATAAGACCAACAGTTGAATAAATGTGGCCTCTTGAACTTAAAACAATTTTATTTATTTCCTTGACACGGTGACCAAGTCAAATTGGACCTGTAACGTCCCACAACTAAACACGCCAAATGTCAGGCTGTGTCGATCTAGATAACAATAGTCGCAACAATCTTGGTGTATCTCCGGCGAATACGGGCATGTAGTTTATTTAATAATAATAACCAATTAATTAAGAAATAATTTGTTATATATCGTTGACAATTAGTAAAAACATTAATAGTTCTGGTGAGTAGGATTTAAACCACTAGAGAATAAATTAGGGTTGTTCAATGCCAGAACGAAATAGTTGTTGTGCTACAAATAACGATTCTTCGAATATAATTTCGTGAAAGACCAATACTTTGTCCAGAGACTGACATACACTCATGAATTTGTTATCAAATAATTTGGATGAAGCGATATATAGGCTCTTAAAGGGACTTGGCAAATTGAAAATGTTCACCGAAATATCATAGATTCAAAACCAATGCATATATTTTAGTCAAACACTCGAAAAAAAAACAACATGTTTTTTGTTTATGGATAATAATCAGCTGAAATACACAAAATTATCGCGTATGGAAAGCACTTTTAAATAATAATAATAATGCAAATAATTAGGAATATACGAGAATTACTAACATTGCGTTATAAATACGTTCCAAATTTTCCATGACATGAGTCTCAGCGCTTTACATTTTACTTCAAACGGTCCTGGGATAAAATCAAAATGAAGGCTACACATAATTATTACGATTATCCAAACTTATATCATTGTGTAATTAAATACCTTTAACGTTTTTTTTTATTACGAAACTCTTTGAATAAGTCCCTTTAAGTCAGTGCTGACTAACTTCCGTCTTATCAGAAGTAGGGTCATACCAATGAGAGTGAATTTATTGTGAAACGTGTCCTATCGCCTTAACCTATTTTTCAATGGCTGTAAACAGAATCATTAACTGAAAATTGTTAACCTTTTGAAACGAACAATTTATGTTTGTTTGTTCAGTATAGAGGTCTTCGAGTAAATTAGACCAACCGATTTATCTGTGAATGACCCAAAACATGATAAAAATAAAATAACGCAACTAGCTTTTCACTCTCAAGTCTGCCTTCCTTTTGCGATTTGAGTTTTTGTTGTAAATAATTGAGCTCATGTGAGTTTTGTACACTTTCAGATGTTTACACTTTCAGAATATTGATTTGATTAAATAGTTTACATCATTTGTACAAATGTGACCATCTTATTTAAATAATGCTCATTCAAATTCAAACGACCTCAGATTTTCAGAGTATATTGTTTAACGCCGTCGAAACAGCTTTAGTTTTAAGGTATTAATGCACGCCGTTTTTGTTTGAAGACCATAACGATGCCTTTTATAACAAGTATTACAATATAGCAAACAATTAAAGAATTACAATAACATTCCATATTACATTACATATTTAATAAGTTACAACCAAATATGAAACTTATCCGTGTTGAACATAAATGTAATACAATTCAAAAAATAAAATAAATTACAAAGGAAATATTTACCAAAACTATCACAACTTGCATGCCTTATGCACCTTTCTCGTTTTGACCTTGAATTGTTTCGATTCATATTGAGTAAACCTTTCTAAGCACTCTATAACACCGGCGTTATATTTTATACTTTTGTAGATTTTTATTAATAAATTATGATTGTAGTCTTTATTAGAGTGACCATGACCTTCAAAATTCCCTGCCTGTGTAGTCTGATGTACGGCCAGGATAGTATTGGTAGCGTCTATCACATTGTGTTTCACTTTTCTCGAATTGTATACGAGCCAGTTGTCATATGCCCTCCGACCTATCACAACCTCCGGGACCTCATTCCATAGAAACGATGGCGGAGTAATAAAATAGTCCTCCGCCCATCCCGTAAACAGTTTGCCTCTACTTTTTGAAATGCGGTTAATATTTTCCCAGTCTGAGCCTTCGTCTAACGTGACGTTTTCGACATTAGTTCTTTGTCCAACAATTAGTATAGGCTTGCTCATATCCTCCGTTGTTGAGTTAATAATCTGAGCCAACGTGTGAATCAATGTTTCAGTGAAGAGTATGTCACCGTTACTAAAAGCATAAAATGACGTGTTAAAAAGGTTCATGACGTCACGATACATGTACTTAAGCACGGGAATTCCGTCTGCTGCAACGGCCGTAAGCGGCAAAGCCGTGACGCCCGCCTGATTGCACTCGTTAATAACTGAGCTCTCGTTAGTAAAAACTACGGGAATCACATAAGGATGCAATGACCTCCAGTTAATTAGAGTGAGATTATGGACGAGATTTTTATCTGGATTTGCATTCCATGAAGTAAACAGTGTAAGCAACGGTAATGTTGAGTTAGCGAGAATACGCAATTTGAACATCTCCAGTAGAGTATTGTCGACGGTTTCGAAGACCAGTGGTGACGTTTCTAGCGAGGTCGTAGTTGGGGCATTTAAGGCGGCAGAGTTGGTCCCATATAAAACAACAACTTCCGGTACTTTGTCCGTCTCCTCGAGAAGCTTGAGGTAGTGAGATACGGATCCGAACTGGTTGTGCCACACCGACTGTTAGAAGACATAGACAAAATATCAATAGCCACGTGTGTCTCAATTTTATAACGTTTTCAGTAATCGATGAGGTATCATTATCGACCGATATAATGCGGAATTTCAGTTCAAAACCAGGTCTTAACGTAAAACAAGAAACCACACAGATAAGTCAGTTCATTTCTAATTGATTGTGCAACTTACTCATGAAGTAGAGGGCATATTCTGTGATTTTATTGGTTTTCCAATATATTAGTGTTCTTCATTAACTCCTAGGTCCAGAATTATATCTAACAATTTGTTCATTAGACCATTTCTATCATTTTCCTTGAGTAATAGACGCAATTTCTTTCTTTTCAGTTTGAGCAGAGTTTCTTAAAATACGATGCCGGCGAAAACCTTAAAAGGACTTGCCCACAGATTGTTGTAGTTTTGTAAAATGTCATTAAATGAATTTCTTTACAAAGCTGTAATATTTGGCATAGTTCTGTAATACTTATAATAACAAGGAAAAAAAATAATTAAAAAATGAACCTTCCCTGGGGTTCTTAACCGTGATCACTAGAAGTAAAGGCTATTGTGCTACTACTAATCCACACAGACTGTTAAATTTTGACGGCAGTATAAACGCTATGTCCGTAATACACGTATTTGAATATTTGAATTATCGACAAAAAAAACAACAATAAAACGCTTTATTATGTTTCGATGTTAATTGCTGACCTAATGGGGGGGGGGACTAGTTTGCTTGTTTGAATATAATCCATACATTTGTTTTCTTAATCTATTACATTTTGTTTATTGTCATTTTGCCAAACTGTGGACAAGTCATTTTAACACCATTGGAAATGACAAATAATGTATACATGGCGTTTAAACAGAACAAAATAGTACTTTATTTGTTTTCACAGGCTACAAAACAATAAGATTTTGTAATAACATGTGAGCTTATGTATAAGAGCATTACACACATATCAAACAAACAGTAGTTTATACGATAAATCATAGAAGATCATGTGGGAAAGTGGTTGTTATGTGAAAATTCGCCATTAGATTTCAGTAACATACTGGTTATTTAAACAATATTTTGTCTTCAAAGAAAAGAAAACTTGAATGACTCACTTGAAGGTCTCCTTCCACTACTTTGTACACGGAGTTTCCCCGTATAGCCTGTAAGCCATCGAAGGTGTTCGAGTACAGATAGAAGTAGATGGACAGACTAGCCAGGATAAGAATCAATATCCGCCAAACAGAGGATTTGTCGTTGCATGGCGACATTGTTGACCCTGAAAGAAAAAGTTAAACTTTTAGTGCAACCGCCAAACTGTGGATTTGTTATGCATATTTGGTTTAAAGTGCTAAATCATTGTATCGATTTACACCACAAACTATATATGTATTTTTTAGAACATATACAAAATATACCTTCACAATATATAACTTCACATTTAAAACACCTCGATAAGTAAATGTTGTACATCTGAAGAATGTTTTTTTTTTTTTTTTNTATCAAACAGAATTTAAAAAAATATTACCATCAATAATTTCAAGATCACAATCTGGTTTCATTAAAGGACGTTACATTGGTGAAAACGTACGTCTGATACAAGAATGCATAAATTATTTCAATCAACCATCTGAAGAATGTTGGTATACAACATCAAAATGAAGAAGTGAAAGAACGTTATACTGTATAAGTGGTAAAGTTAGCGAAGTGGAAATATTTGCGTATTTCGAGAATTCAATAAATTGGCTAAATTTTCTGCCAGCCAAAATTGTGCCGCCATTAAGGTAGAAATGTACGGTGACAATTCAGTATGATCCTACATTAATCGGAGATAGTGATTATTAATTTAAATAAACATACATATTGTTTCAAATTTGTTTTAAACACATACCTGTTGCAGCGAGATGACATTTAATTCCGAACGATATCGTGGATTTGATTTATTTGTACGCGGCTTAAAAATAATGATATAAACGTAAAATCTTTTACCATATATACATACAAGACGTTTCTCACGCCAAACCCTGACATTTTAACACGTCTTGATTCAATCAAATGTGTCAATGCGATTTTGTAACATCTCAAGTCCATTAGATTAATCGAAGGTGTGAAAATACTGGCTTGTGACCTGTTGACATGTGCTCACGAGGTTTTTCACACTTAATGCAAACGTTTTAGAAACGCTTGTGCTGATCGACAGATTATCCATTCTTCACTTGTCAGGTTTTAACGATTTCACAGAAAACAACACAGACATACATTACACTCTATAACAAACTTTTGATACGGGCGACTCGCTAACATTTCCGCACGCTAAATGCTTGTTATTTGAATTCGCTAACTTTTCGACACGCGGAAATATTCACTTATACAGTACCCTAAAGTTAAAATAACGTTGAATATTGGTGTTTCACAACGTTTAAAATTAGACGTTCCTAGACCGTTGACGGAGTGTAACGTTTGTTTAATCCAAATTACTGAACAAAATGACATGCCTTTACATTTATAAAAGCAAATCGGTCAATTAATATTATCAGTAATATTAATATGAAAAATCTGTTTGAGATAGTTGAATAATATTAATTGACCAATTTGTATGCAACATTCCCAAAACCTCCTGGGAACGTTTTGAAAAAAGACAAATCAAATTAGAACCAAAATCTAAAGTCTTGATGACGCTATGCGCTAGCTGGGATGTAATTTATGGTTTATTTGTAAATAAGAAATATAAAAACATTGTGTGAAATATTCCAAAGCTGTCCGATTCATTCAGAAAGGTACTCTATAAATGACAAAATTTTACGATAAAGCAAAGTTACCTTATTGATATAAAAAAGCTGGAATTATTAAATAAGAACCTTCGTTTGAAGTAGTATAACTGTTTAAAACAATTATATGGTTAAAACACTTACAAAGGTAGTTTTAAGAGCAGATAATTTTAGCAATATATGAATCTAAAACTTGCAATCAAATCATTCGTTTAAAAACTACGAAAGTATGTTAATATAAAACCTTTAAACCATCTTATATATAATGTGCACAACTCACAGAATCAATGTCATATCAATTACTTGCTGATCTGGAGTATCGTGATTAATTGCCAATTTAGTTTCACATAATTATATATTGGAGTACATCCAACTGCCACCACAACGATTTATAGAAAAACACAAGTACTTTATTTATTAAATACCAATCCTTTCGATATTTTTTAAAATAAAAGAAGACGTACGAGTATTGATTATTAAAGTGTTGCAATGTACATTGTTCGGGGTTTGTAATGATGTCCTAATAATCATGTATTAGTTAATGGGTGTATACATAACTGACCTTCGACGCATGTCTGAAAATTTTGTAATTGCTTTTCTTTTGAGGAAATAGCATAGTTCAATGGACCTGATCTGTCTCATGTCTAACGAGATATTAGCAATTATCCTAAGTATTGTATTTTAGATCCTTAAAAATATTTCGATTAAGTAAAAACGCCCGGAAATCACCCGTACAATATTTGAATCTAGAGCTTACACATGAAGTCAGAATACTTATGATTTATTAATTTGTTAGCAATCATGTATTGCAATTTTCGAAAGTTTTGACAATGATAAAACAGTTTCAAACTTTGCCCATCATACAGGCAATAGAAGATAGTAATAACTGGGTCAAACGACACGCATTTTGTGTTACATGTTTTTCTTACTACCATTTATTGTTCCCACTGCTGCTTCAAAAATCATCGTAGCATTATCAGAGACGGCTGGGCGCGCCTTCGTTAGCTAGACAACTTCCCTATGATTAGACATATCAATTGGGGGTGAATAACTTGATAATCAGTATACTGGCATTTGTAACTATATGTTTGCTGTGAAGTATGACAGGTGTCTGTGTTCATGTTACCGTTTACTACGACAAAAAAATATTAAACGTTTTTATTACATGCACCCATCTGTTGTCAAGTTTCATAATTTATTAATATCAACATGTAAAATTGAAATATTTAATGTATGTAAATATGTTAAGGAAGCCCTAATTGTACGAAATACTATTTTAAATACCACTAATTGAAATTAATAATGTTCTCAACTTCGCATGCGCGAAGTGTATGTATCACTTTGCAGTCATGATAGTATGTGTATTATTGTTTTGTTTTTTATTTTGTATTTTGTATCATATATATGTGCACCATAGTAAATGAAATGTAGTTTGTCCTTACTACCTTTAAAATTATTATGTTTTTTCTTTGCGAAATCGTTGTTGTTCTCTGTTCTTATTTTGTGTCAAAATTTCATTGAATTGTCATATTTATAAATGTATAATGTATTATTAATTTAGTTACTTACTATAGTATAATGACACGTGACATTACTTTATTTATGATTATATGCATTAAAGACGATGTACTTATGTATAAGTCTAATAAACTGTCTGTTCTGTTCTGTTCTGTTCTGTTCTGTAGAATAAGTGAAGAACTGGTACTGGATGTTGTGGTAGTAATAGTTGTAAAGGAACACACGCACGAACGGAAAACGGACATAACAATATCTGTATAGCTCCAAATGTGCACTATGTATTCTGGTGATCTACAGACTGATTTGTTTTTACAACGGAAAAAAACAACAACAACAACAAAAGAGTCAGAAAAATGAAGAAATAAATAAAGCAAGCTAAAAGCTGCATTTTATGTGGAAAACATTTACCGATTAAAACAAATTAAAACAAGGTTAAAGGAATATTGAAAAAGGAAACAGGAATATATAATTCCCCTGAATTTGTTTTACTACAAAGGGTGTTTTTAAGGTATAAATTATAATAAAATATGCTTACCCGAGATATATGTATATTTCTCACAGCTATATTAACATTTCTTTCTGTATAACCATATTTTACTCAGTATAGAAATTTATTCAGTGAAATGTTGTATATAAAAAGTGAAACATTTAATGTTTCTTACATTTAAATAATATATATATATATATATTTAATTCACACATTATCCACTGTTACTTTACAATAACGATAGTTTAATATGAGAAAACAAGATCCGTCCTTTTGGCCGCTAATACTATTCCGTGTTTGGTTTCGAATAATCCGAGTATTGATCTATACGAATAAAGCGCTCCCTTATCACAGGCAAACACCGCTCAATAGGTTTTAGCAAACACATGCCATGCGTACACCCGTCATACGCATTTCACAACGCTATCTCCTCGCCCCACTCTACTCTCGCCAGTATGTAACCTAAAATGTACTGTTTACAACCTCGTTTGACAACGGCGAAGATGGAATCACGAACGCGGACACTGTTATCAGCGTGCAGTGTTTGAACTCGGTCTCACTACGCTGATAAAACCGTACTACGTTGACTGGTCCGTAGTTTTTACAGATAACATTACTAAACTTTGAAAGAAAGCAAGGTTTTTCTAAGAAATTACGAAACGTGGGTTTTTTAGAATTGCATTTGACGTTGTGTTAAGTTTTAGGATATTAACGCATTAATAACTGCATGTTACTGTTTTTTAGATTACAATTATTTTATTCATATCTTCATTCCATATGCATTACTCAGCTTCGCGTAGCTGTTAAAGATGGGGTTTGACCTAAATTTAATGAGATAAATATGCACCGGAGAGTTCAATGCTCTATAGAATTGCGCCTTTCTAATTTTAGGGGACGGACACATACAACAATATTGTAATGTTCACATACACATGTCGATTAAACATAACATATGTATTTCCATATTAAGTTGTTAACAATAATTTGTTAATAATTTTTTTACAAAAACACAAGTTCTGATGACAATAATAAACATTACTATGTCATTGCGATTTATCAACATAATGCTGTATTCATTCACATAATGAATTGACCTTTTTATTAAGCCTACATAAGCGCTCTATAAAAAGCAATTACTAATTTCTTTTTTTTTCGCAAGGCCCATATCGAGCAAAAGGTCAAAATGTCTGTTGAGCTCACGCTCCGGCTTCTTTTAAAATGGTTCATTAATAGTGAAATTATATATATATATATATATATATATATATTTACCTACTATATATGTTAATTTATATTTTAATTGTGGTTGCGTTTTATTGCAAATTATTTATTTAATGTGCCTTTACAAAAAAACGTTTCCAGTAGATGTTGTCAAATCTAAAATATTTATCATATTTTAAAATCAAATTAACTTAGTAAAAGTACACAATACGACACAATTTTATCCTTATTTCTGGTAATTTCATTTGCATAGCACGAATACTACTCAAACATTTAATGTATTATTTAAAACCTAAATGCACGTGTTGTATCTTTTTTAATTTGCCTGACACATTAAATTACAACTCTGTTTCCTTTCCGTGAGTAATTAACATGTTTCATAGATTAAAACAGGAAAGATTCCTGAAAAAAGTACACTTAAAGATTCTTAAATTGATAGTTTTACATGTTTAAAATGCCCGCAGCTGTTGGATAAAGTGGATGTGGTAAAACAAAATACGTATAAAACGACACTTTAAGTAAACCATGTAATAACAATAATTTAAACACATTTAATAATTCGATGCATAAAACTAAAATCATCTGACAAAATTATATAGTGTTGTTGTAACAGGAGCAATATAATTTTCTCTGATATCATGTATTATGTAAGTCTGTGATCCCTAGAAAGATAACACTGCTATGAAAGTTTGAAATAACATGCAACGGGTGATAAAATGAGCCTCGATGCGTTAATGTCAAACTAAGGCCGCAACAATCTGATGAGATGTTCGTCGGATTTGCCGCTCCTAAAAATTGTAAAATAAGATACAAAAAGTGTTATATCAGTGTCCATTTTTTCGCTAATTGCTACATTTTGTACGACACAGACTATGTTGTTTATTAAAGGTTAATGAAACTTAATGAAAATTTCATGTTAAGTTTATTGCTAGAGATCAGTCGGTTAGAAATATATGTTTGCAGATTTGTTTTCGCTAAGCGGTCACTGTTGCTGACTTCGTCGCCAGAATGATTTAAATGTATGAAAACTGACAATTGGTTTGGTGGTATAGAGCAAAATAAAACATGAAGCACACACGCACGACAAATAAAAAAATATATGTATCCTTCTTAAAAACAACTATTGTTTAATTTAAAAGGACTGAAGATATTGGCTATGGTTGGTCTACTTAGATTGATAGGCCTTCAAGTATTACAGCTAATGTGATGGTAGAACTAAACGAAACTATAAACTATGCCCTTTGTTTTTCTTCCACGAGTGAAATATAAGAGTACACATCGGATTATTTCATGGGTAGCTTTTTTAACAATGCCTAACTTTGCTTTTTATTTGTCATCATCACAATTTTTAAACGTTCTTTAAAAAGATCTCTACGTGTAACATATCAATGGTTGTTTCTGGACATGCATAATAAAGACTCATTTATTGTTTTCAATCATGCTAAATAAACAGAACAACATCCTTATAAGTTTTCGTATTTATGGGAAAAGAGTAATAAGCAGGTCGTCTGTCTTATAAATTCACATTAACTAGCTCCTTTTAAAGTGTGCGAACTTGCATGGGAAAGATCGATTTTGCTAATAGGCATATATGAAAAAATTCCAAAAGTAACATTACACACGTGCTTAGCTGACAGTATTGTGTCTGAAATAGTTGGTCTTATCTTAAACCGCTTTTTAAAAGTTTACAATGATTTGGACAGAATAAGAGGCATTTATTTTTCCCTTTTATTGAAAGAAAACACAATGCATATAACATAGAAACAAACTAAAGCCATAATGGACACATTACAAATATATTATTATTCATAGATAGTTGAATGTATGTCACTTAATATGTTTATAAAAGTAGGAACTTACTCGTTTTTGGTTAAAAAAGAGTAAACAGTTCAGCCGACGACCTACCTACAACATTTTTTTAAAGTTATTGCCCTTCGTATATTTCTGTATAGAAAATTTGACCAAATCATATTTTAAAAACTTTAAACGGTTTAACTTTGAAACTTAATATGTAGATATACCTTAATTGGGATGTAAGTGCACAAGAACAATAACTTTTGCTTTCATATTTAGTGTCCTTTATTAGTTTTACACTTAGACTGTACCCGTACATATCTTTGACATTATCAGGTGTATTATCTTCTAACCTTCTATGAAAGTAGATCTCAATGAGAGTTAGAGTAGTGTACATAGGAAGCTTAATAGTCGGGAAAGCAGTTCTTAAAACTGAACTGTCAATCCCCTCTTACAAACTGGCAGTCGGGGTTAAATCAGGTGTGACAGTGACAGTTCCGGTTTCATGCAAAACAATCTTCTAATGGTAATTATTTTAAACTATGCCGAACACCGGTCATATAGTTTTTTGAGTAAATCGATTTACTTAAATTATACTGAGTAAATAAAATCTGTTAACAATTCCTCAATTGTGGATAATAATATAAACGATCTTTATCTTTCGCAAATTTGGTATGCGTATGTTTACTCAAATACAGTACATAAGTTGCTATCTGGTAGCATTAAATGGGGTCATTGAATTCGTCCGATCTCAGCAAAACTCCAAAAGTCCTTTTGAATGATCACGTTGGTGTATTAAACACATGCGCAGTCATAAAGCCCTTTTGTGTCGCTCTGAACGTATTCAGTCCATGTCCGTGACAGTGTGCAACAGTATGGCATTCGTCTTTCGATTGACCAAATGGTGTCACATTTGATAACGAAGGATGTTTTTTTCAAACTACCTTAAGGTTTAACTTCCCGCCAGATAAGTCGTCATCATGAGCACGCTTGCGTTCGTTGTCAGGAAGCATCATACATGTAATAGGTTGTAAAATGTTAACATGTATGTTTTGACGACTGTGCAATGTATTGAATCATGATATGAATGCTTCGGACTGAGATATTCTTAAGTGTGATTGTTTTTAGACAGCTGTTATCTATGTGGACATGGCCTATTTTTGCCGAGGCCTGATCGCATTGATATGAAATGTAAGCTTGACGTTTGCATTCCACGAAAAAGTTCATGTAAAGAGTTAAATGGCCTTCATGCATAATGGGAAAACAAACTAAGATACACCATTTGTGCTATTTGAACATTAACCAATCACTGCATAGGGAAGGTATAGCACTGAATGTTCAGAGTATATTTGTCTTCTTCTTCTTTCACATGCAGTGTCGAGTGCAAACATAATATATATTGAATGAATATTTTTATATGTTTATTTGTGCTATTCCAGTTTTCTTTCATAAAAATACAACATTCATATTACATAAGTCGACAGTACAACCTTATCAAAGAAAGAAATGTATTAATTAAAAAAAACACAACCGAAAACAAATATGTTCTGAAGTATACGCCCTAGTATAAAGCAGATATATTTTTTTTTTTCAAGTTGTTAACCATTTTCAAACCATGTTTTAACATAAAAACGCCTTTCTATTATGTTTTATATATGAATTGTTCCGACTTATTTGCTATAGGATTGTCATGATTTCATCGTTAAGAGATGCGCAGAGCTATCCGTGGATCACGGTCTTCAGAAACTCCCATTTTATGTTCATGGTTTTAACTTCATCAGATTTTAAGTTTGATTTTACTACTAATGAGCATCGTTTATTATTTATATCCTCCACAAGCTTTCGATAATCCTTGATTACGTTCTTTATCGGGTACAATGTTATGTCATTCGTGATATTCAAGTAGGATTTTCAATACATTGTACATCAGTACACCCCAATAGCTCACCGCGAGCAAGGTGTGCTCAGGTGAGCTAAAAAGAAACAGTTGAAGAATCGAGATCAGGCTCAGACTCTAGCCTGGCCTTAACCGTATTTGTGTTTCAAATATCTGATCATGAACCATCTAATTAAAAACCTAAAAAACGATGTATTGTGTGCAACAAACCATTTAAATGACGGAACAAAATGTTCACCAAGAGATGGAAAGTTATAGCGACGCTATTATATCGATAAATTAAATTTTTTGTGTTGTAATTATTTCTTCATTTAAACGTTTAAGTTATTTATTTTCAAAAATCATACAATTTAAAAGGTATAAGACAATTTTTCTAAGATAACTGGAAAACACAAATATGCTTACCTAATTTATATGTACATTTATCACAGTTTCTTTAATATTTTCCTTAAAAAAAAAACCTTCTTTACTTAATATATAAATATATTTAGTTAATTATTTGTCCTTATATTTACATTATATTTAATTTGACTTCAGTAATAGCAACATCTCACGATAAACAATGCACATTATGCCCACTATTCTATTTGTATGTTAATAATTTCATGTGAGAAAACAAGTTGCCTGTCACATCTGCCTTTAAATTGATCAGTGTTGGCAGGCGAATAATACGGACACTTATTCAAACAAATAAAACATTCAATTTGCACTCGGTAAATCCCGCTTAATTAGTATGTGCAAACACACGTTCGGCCCCGATAAGTCTGTTGTATTTTGCAATGCTATTTCACAATTCTCTTCTCTCGCCAGTATTGTAACCTGCGCGAATTGTGTTCAGCCTCAGTTGACAAACGGTTGACATACGGTTAATATATACCATAAGCCTCATCAAAAATACAACATAATCAAATAAATAAATAACTTTAATTCATTTAATCATACCATATGAAGAGAGCAATCAGTGTCAGCGTTGTTCTTTTAGTATATAGTATATTGAACAGTCACGTTAAACAGAAGCGTCATAGACCGTAATGCGTATCGTCAACTAGATAATTTTAACATGTACATAGACATTAAATGGAATTACAGCCACGTAGTTTTGTAACGGTTCTTTATGCCTGTTATGGAGAAGAAAGTTTGTGTTCGCAACGTACACATTACATAACTAGGCTCATAATTCGGAATTTGTTAGTGCTATTGAATGTAATTTGTATACACCTAAAAAACATAGTTTCTTTGACAACAGTTATAATCGACATCATGTCCATACATTTTCACTTCAATAACTGTGCATCAGTTTATTTTTTCAACAAACCATGTCAACATTCAAAAGGAACAAAACGGCCATTGTCAAACTTTATATCTTTAACAACGGAACAAAACTGAAGAAACACTATCATTGTTATGACCATTTGATTCTGCTTCAGTTCATCAGTATCGTCTGCTCTACTGAGCGTATCAACAGTATATGTGTCAACCATAGAGAGTTCATGCGCTGTTCATTGCATTTCCACTTGATTCAACGTCAAACTTGAGATCACAAAAGTAATCGCTGTATACACAATGATACCATATTTACTGCATATACATCAAAACCTCGCTTAAACCCGATTGGTGCACCGTTAACGTTCACCCCCATGTCATGCAGGAAGTTTAATTGTTTTCACATTTAATCAGTTACCAGTAGCGCTTGCAGCATTAATTAATGCGTTTAGTGACATAGAAAAGCGAGTATTAATGCATAATAAATAATTCACAGAGCGTTAGATCTAATTTAATTTTTGTACAAAAATATACGTTAAATAATCACATACATGTCAGTCATCTGTTTTCTGATAAAACGGAAATAATAATATACTCATAACAGTGTTGACATAAAAGTAAGCAGTTGCATAAGTTACTAACGGTAGTAAAACTCTCATAAATAGTTGTATGCATACACATGCCGGTATTGCGATTGCAATAAAAAAAAATATACGCAACAGTTTGTATCTAAAATGACATAAGTGTGTAATTTGGAATACATATGAAAATTTTAAAGTAGGAATTAGTCATTTATACGCAAAAAAACGTCAATTGAATCTATTTTTTTAATTAAATTCTCTTCTAAAGTGGTCTACATGATACTTTACCACATATATCAACATAAAACAATATGTTTTGTCGACGCAAATTAATTTCTGTAATATAGTGTTCTTTCCAATAATGAGTACGCCAACGTTAATTTAGTTGATAAAAGAGACAAAAACGTATTACTAATGGAAAATAAATGGATCTTTTCAAAGAATAAATTGAAATGTGTATTGGCTTTTGTTCCGTAAATATGGAAACGTATTATTCTTTCAGCATTAAAATATTTATGGAATCATTAGGAAGAAAAATACAAATGTAAAAAAGAATATTAATTTGTTCGATTCATGATGGATTCTATCTCACCAAAACAGTGCAAATATGGTAGGTAGATCTGCCTAATATTTGTAGCTTACATAATTTATTTCCAATTCAATAAAGATATTCAAGTAAAGAAATCGTACAATGCTATATTCAACATTCTTTCTTCGTATGTACATTTTTTTTAATACGATCGAGGAAGCAAACAATCATGAAAGTTCAACTTTAAATACAATAAAAAATATTGTCGCACAAAGAAGTTAGGGTCAAAATGTTCCTATAAATATCATTGTTTTCTCAGTATGAGCAAAACTTTTACTCCATCTTAAGATTATGCTCAAATCGCAACAAATACCCTCTTGTGATTTTTAAAAACTTAAATCAATTTTTGTGGTCTGGTATATGTATGTGCAAACGAATTTACTTGGTCGAAAATTATAATAACACCGAATAATTATCACAGTGATACATTCTTTGTTTGCGTACAAAAATGTTGCTTCCCGGAGATGGTTAACAATAAATATACATATACATACCTGTATCAACTAGTAATCCATTGTAGTGTACATGTATGTTAAATTCCGTTGCGTTGTCCTTAAGGTCGTATTATGAAATATATGTCCTTTCTTGGAAGACAAACTGTCGATTAAGATTTATTGACGTTTCCTTGACAGTATATCTTAGTGGCCTTAATGGTGATATCCACTGAATAATAAAACATTATCACAGATAACAGTCCTCTCGTGTTCAACGCAAAATATGCGAGTTTATTATCCATGCAAGTATTGATTTAGAGTTTAAAGAAAAGCGCTGTCCATAACTACAACCTGGGAGAGTGCTTACCTCTAATTCAATGCTTCCGTTTTCGTAATAATTCCATCGATTTTCGGCTATTCGTTAATTATTAATTCATAAACATATTTGAGCAGTTTGCTTGAGAAACACTGTGCATCATCACTATGAATGTACACACCATCGGCAATTTATACCAACCGAGACAAATGTCAGCTTTGCAATGCCAACGTTGCTATGGCAAACAACAATTCCAATAGACAGAGAAAATATCGCTAAATTCGAAAATCAGACAAGGTGTGTGGCAACGTATATGATGAAAGGAAATCGATCAAGCATCAGGCGCAGTCAACTCTGGGCACTATATGTTGGCTGCTGAGACAGTGTCATCAAACAAGGGAGTGAGTGAGTAGCTATGTGTTATTTAGAAGTGCAGATGAAGGCAGATCGGAGCATCGTTTAAAATTGTTCAATCGTGATACATACAGAGCATTGCGATATTATAAGTATAACAAAAAAGAATGCATATCTTTAAAAATAATATAATTGGCGTATATCCTGAGGCTGAAAATAAAGGTTGATTTTTTTCTAATACAAAGAGCTGCTCATTTTTTTATAAACATTATAATATTCTCTTAATTATATTTAAGAACACGGCATATGTGTATGCTTCTGGTTTGTAGCAGAAGGAATTTATGCTTATGTAAACGGTAGGTATATTACTGTGCAACATGATACAAAAAACTACTATAATATTTAGTTTCCATTCAGTTCCCAGTTTATTTAGTGTTCGAAATTTCTAAACGATGATCTTTTGTAAACTTGAGTTCAACCGTTCTGTGATATAATCAATGTTAACTTTAGTATTTGTTTGTAAAAAAGCACAGAATGAAGCTGATTTTCCAATCTTGGCCATACCGTTTATGAAACGATAAAAATAGACTAAACGACATGATGTTTTAATATTAAACCAGGCGTATGACTTCGATTTACACAGACTTTATACTTGACTAGCCATAATAAGCATTTCAACGCCTATCGACATTGTTGTTGCAAATATTTTCCCATGACATCAAAGGATGCAACAAGAAAAGTCAATTAAGCAGAAAGTTTTCCAATATTAAGCGTACATTTCACCTCGGTAACGCCAATATTAGTTAAATATCACAAGCAGGAATATTGAACAGGCTCATGATGGCGCGGTCAACTGTTAGATTATTGGTCTGTTGAAGAGTATTTTAGATAAATCATAATATCAATGGTAAGTTATCTAACGCGTAATGAATTCAAAACCGTTTATCGGTTTTGGGGAATATATTTGAATACATAGTTTCCCACCAACAAAGTACCATAGGAAAACGATTGAAACGTTAACGTGAACGCATAAACAAGACTGCTTCGAACATTGTATCATATCTAAATATGCAAAACTTAGTTTAAAGAAGTCGAGTATCACACACAGATTCTCAATCTTAGTACAAGACACGCTCATGATACTCAATCAGGATTTGACAGTATTGTTTAAAGTGAATCATAAAAAAGGTATGTTAATATATAAGATTTACAGAAATTCACATATGAGATAATATTTTATTTAAGGAGATTAAGAAAATAATTTCAAACGATTTATTTATTTGCTTTCATATGACCTAATATAGTGAACCTTAATTGTACTTTTTCAAATCAATGGACACACACCTCTCAATGCGTGGTTGCATATCCAGCTCAGTTTACAAAAGTCAATGAAAGTATTGCTTACGTTGAACATAAGTGTTAAATTTTCAAACATCAAGTCATAAGATCATTAATCTAATTGCACATTTTCGAAATAACTCTTTTTCTGTTATACAGCAACCTCGTTGTGACACTTATGATTTATAGAAAGGTTATGATACCATCACCTTCCACATTGAACACTAAACACTGTCAATTCTTTTCTTTTCATTGTCCTTGTTCTTGATAAAGAATATCTAACATCCAACAATTCAACTACGATTATCATTTAAGGCTCTGCTTCCTGTTACGTGTTAGTATTCATTATTAGTGATGACTACATACCTTTTGAAAGCCACCGATTTTCAAGTATTAAGTAAGTATCATTAATTTTCCAGCGTCTTTTGAAAGGCACTCAATATCAAGGGTTTGCATGTTTTCATTTGTTTTGAAGTTGCTTGTATAACCATGTTGTTACATTTTTATTTTGTGATACATATTGTTAACATACCTCACGACACGGAGTAACATAAACAATATTGGGCCAGTGATTCTTTTATCTGCTCCAAGTGCATGTTTGAAAGAAATGTGATCAAATCGAGCACTGTTTGTTCTCTCACAACGCAGATGCCATATTAGGCACACTGTCACAAGTTGAACAACACTAAATAAAGAGACACGCACAGATGATGGTCCAATTTTACCGCACCTGTATAATCTTCAACTTATTGTCAGAGCGTACTATCCTTCATATAATTGTTTAAAAAAAAATCGACCTCTTATAATCGGTCATGTCAGAAGTGGTGGTCCAAGATCAATCGACACTCGTTGATTTTGTTTGATCTTTCGTTGCATTTAAACAAGATTCAACACGGCAAATAACATGATCAATTGACACTCGACGATGTTGTTTGATCTTCATCGCATTCAAAAGAGCTTCTTATCGCGCTTGCTTTTTATAATACTCATTTGCATCAAAGATGGTGGATTTCGAAAAATGTTTTATGATTTATTATTATTAATTTAATGTATATGCGCGGAATGGTCTATATTTATTCATTTATTCCAGGTATAAATCGGACTGTTATGTTTCTAAAATATTTCTTGGATGTTTACGCATTAAATAGCTTACTTTTGAGTATCATATGTATATGTTTGGACAACGTAAGGTTTTAATTTTGACTGAAATCGTCCTCAATATACTTTTTTTATTTGTCATTTAAGGCTTTAAATTGATAATTATAAAGATCGGAACTAAAGAGTTTCAGTAAAAAGCAATACAAAAAAATCTAGAAAGAGAGAAAAGCAAGAAAAGTTCATCCCGCTTGGGCTCGAACCTGTGATATTTGGATTAAAAAGCTATCGCCTTAACCACTCAGCCATCCGATCTGCCGCATTCGATTATGCATTCTTTACTTCATATAAGCCATACACGTATTGTTACAGAATGCAATGATAACAAAAGAAGCAATCCAAATTATTTAATTGTATTATCATTTTAGAATGATGAATACATACACGAAAACGTATTTGCAGTATGAGTCTACGTCATTAGTGTAATTTCGATACCAGATGTACAGTGTTCCTTTAATGTTTGAATCTATGACACGAGGTTTTAATCAACACTCTGTGAATATTCATTCTATTTAAAGCATATGTGTTTATTGCTGAAAAAAAACAACAACAATGTAATCGTCCTTGCTATACAATCCTTGTTTGCATGCTTGCATATGTCACTAGTTCTCAATAGAGGTATACTTGTTGAACGTATTGTAAAGGTTCGTTTGGTAATTGTCATCACTCTATTTTCCAGTGGATCCATTTGAAGATTACAGTAACAAGACATTTAACACATTTTAATTTTAAATGATCTCTTCATACCGCAACAAAGATCAAAATTCTAAAGAGCGTTAGATTTGTTGTGTTTTATCGTTCTGTTTGCGTTTAGAAATATCATACATGAAATGGTCACTGCGCAAGACTCGATAACACAAAAAGAGATTATTCAAATGAAGAAAAAAGTAAACGATGTCAATGACATAATTTAAGGTTTACATATAATACCCTATCTTTTAGTTTTTAAGTGATCTAACGTATTTGAACATGTTATCAGGACCAAAGCACTGCAAATAGAGCGTGTTGACTAGCCTTAAAACAGATAAAACAGATAGACTGTTCAAATGCTTTTGCTTAAACCACTCAAGGAAAACTGTCATACCTTAAGGCGGCCATTTTTTATACCCCGAACCACTTTTCATTCGGCGTTACAATAATTAGAAAATATGTTCTGAGTTTTATGAAGATTGCGCTATTTAATTATACTTCTAGAGTGTTCGCAAACGGTTTCTTTAATTTAATATGGTGAACAAGTGTTTCACCCCCATTTGACCCGTTTTTTTGTGTATGTATAATAATCAACTGAAATACACAAAAATCGCGCGTATATANTGATTGTAGTCTCTATTAGAGTGACCATGACCTTCAAAATTCCCTGCCTGTGTAGTCTGATGTACGGCCAGGATAGTATTGGTAGCGTCTATCACATTGTGTTTCACTTTTCTCGAATTGTATACGAGCCAGTTGTCATATGCCCTACGACCTATCACAACCTCCGGAACCTCATTCCATAGAAACGATGGCGGAGTAATAAAATAGTCCTCCGCCCATCCCGTAAACAGTTTGCCTCTACTTTTTGAAATGCGGGTAATATTTTCCCAGTCTGAGCCTTCGTCTAACGTGACGTTTTCGACATTAGTTCTTTGTCCAACAATTAGAATTGGCTTGCTCATATCCTCCGTTGTTGAGTTAATAATCTGAGCCAACGTGTGGATTAATGTTTCAGTGAAGAGTATGTCACCGTTACTAAAAGCATAAAATGACGTGTTAAAAAGGTTCATGACGTCACGATACATGTACTTAAGCACGGGAATTCCGTCTGCTGCAACGACGGAAAGCGGTAATGCCGTAACGCCCGCCTGATTGCACTCGTCAATAACTGAGCTCTCGTTAGTAAAAACTACGGGAATCACATAGGGATGCAATGACCTCCAGTTAATGAGAGTGAGATTATGAACGAGATTTTTATCTGGATTTGCATTCCATGAAGTGAACAGTGTAAGCAACGGTAATGTTGAGTTAGCGAGAATACGCAATTTGAACATCTCCAGTAATCTATTGTCGACGGTGTCGAGAATCAGTGTTGTCGTTTCTAGCAAGGTTGTAGTCGGGTCCTTGGAAGAGGCAGAATTGGTCCCATTTAAAACCAGAACTTCCAGAACTTTGTCCGTCTCCTCGAGAATCTTTAGGTAGTTAGACACGGATCCGAACTGGTGGTGCCACACCGACTGTAAGAAAACATAGACGACATTTCAATAGCCGGGTGTGTCTCAATTATTGAACGTTTTTAAAAATCAATGAAGCATTAGCGACAGACATTAGGCGGCACAAAAGTTTAAAACCAGGTTTTAAAATACCACTAGAAACCACACAGCTAAGTCAGTTCATTGCCAATTGATTTTGCAACTTACGATGATGTTGAGAGCATTTTATGTGATTTTATTGGTTTTCCAATAAATTAATATTCTTAATTAACACCTAGGTCCAGACCATTATCAAACAATTTGTTCTTTAGAATATTTCTAACATTTTCTTAGAGCACAAGACGCGATTACTTTACTTCCAGTGTGAGTATAGTTTCTTAAAATACCGATGCCGGCGCAAACCTTAAAGGAACTCACAGATTGTTGTGTTTTTTCAGAAATGTCATTTAATGAAATGACTAACAAATCTGTAATATTTTGAATAGTTTTTGATAATTATAATAACAAAAGAAATGAAAAAAAACTAAGAGCCTGCCCTGCGATTCTTCCCCGGGATCACTAGAAGTAAAAGCTATTGTGCCACCACTAATCTACGCAGAATGTTGACGGCAGTTTAAACGCTATGCCGGTAATACACGTATTTGAATCATTATCGACGAAAAGAAAATCAAAGCGCTGAAGAAACTGAAGTGTTCGCTATTGCATAATCTGAGATGCACTTTAGTTTTCAAAATTATGTTATAGCTTTTGATATAGCAAGTTTGAATTGAACA
Source organism: Dreissena rostriformis (assembly GCA_007657795.1). Lineage (NCBI taxonomy): Eukaryota > Metazoa > Mollusca > Bivalvia > Myida > Dreissenidae > Dreissena > Dreissena rostriformis. Next base: position 80,767 of record VMBQ01002452.1, on the reverse strand, counting down.
CAACCCATTCAAATTTATAAAGAGTGTGTCTTAAAGCACAGGTCGAGATGTGTGTGCACTGTTTATCCTCATATTTATGTTATAGAGATAACTTAGACAAAATAACAACAATATGTCTTTTTTTCCACAATTGGTTGCTGCACTGGCAACCATCTTTAGAATTTTGTTTCCTTGCTAAAAATAACAAGCCTATAATCATATACAGGTTGTGTTATGTGTATCTAATACTGTATTCATTTTCTTTAAATAATTGAGCAACAATGTTTTCAACATGACAGACTTTTCATGCAGCATTAAGCCACGTTTTCCCTGAAAGCAGCCAATATGTACAGAGTTCAATGATAAACTGGCAAATGTTGTCGGACAAGCTATTATAAACACTAGACTGGCCAATATCGTTGAACAAGCTCTTAAACCTTATACATGCTGTCTGCTAAAGTGTAAACAGGAAGTGGTTATCTTTACTAGATGCATTTGTTATCCCTAGCGTAGTTAAGGCATAGTGAATTTCAAAACTGCCTCTCTACTTTAGCGTGAGGTAACTCTCACACTATAAACAACATTAAAAACGCTTTATTATGTTTCGATTTTCATTGCTGACTCAATTGGGGAGGGCTAGTTTGCTTGTTTGAACATAATGCCTACACTTGTTTTCTTAATCTATTACATTTTGTGAATTGTCCTTTTGCCAAACTGTGAACTAGTCCTTCTAGCGTCATTGGCAACCACACATTTTGTACATGACCTTTGAATCACTCACTTGCAGGTCTCCTTCCACAACTTTGTACACGGAGTTCCCCCGTATAGCCCGTAAGCCATCGAAGGTGTTCGAGTACAGATAGAAGTAGATGGAGAGACTTGCCAGGATAAGAATCAATATCCGCCAAACGGAGAATTTGTCGTTGCATGCCGACATTGTTGACCCTGAAATGAAAAAGAAAACGTTTTAGAGCAATAGATATTCATGCAATTGGAGACTTTTCATGCAGTGAGATTTTGAATTTCAATATTGGAAATAATCCTACAATGACAGTTTAAACCCTAAAAACTTACTATAGAATGTAAAAATTGTGAGTTAAAAGTACTTACAACTTTAATAATTCATATATACGTTTTCCAAGAATGCTCTTTGGTAGTTTATATATTCGAATGTTAGTTAATTTGGATTGATTGTGAAAAAAATCCAGATAATGGATACGTAGTATTACTAACAACCCCAAAATAAGTTTAAAATAAAGTTGCCGAGGAATATGGTGGGACAAGTCCTATGACTTTGATGATTGTTTTAATGTTCCAATACGTTCTTAAAATGCACGTATGGATATTAATTTTAAACTTCGTAATTAATACCAGTTTTCTATAACTCATTATAGACGGAATGTTATATTTGTTTAATCCAAAATATTGAACAAAATGTCATTTCTTTACATTTATTAAAGCAACCCTCGTAAAGTATGAAGTAGTTTGATAATAGTAATTGACCAATTTGTATGCAACATTCCCAGAACGTCCTGGTAACGTTTTGCCACCACAACGATTTACAGAGAAACGCAAGCAGTATATTTATTAATTTTAAACATATTTTATTTCCAAAGAATGATATTGTACAAATAAATACATTGGTAAATATATACATACATTATGGAAAAAGGGTTAGACCTGAAGTTCTTCAACGTTATCGGGGGTCCTTCCCTTGCGTTAGTTTTTAAATGTTGTGATGGTGACAGACTTTAATAAAATATTAATGATGTCATTTACACAGTTTACAATTTTACAATTAACATAGTATACACTTGAGAACATAAATCGCAGTAATTATATTTATAATAATAATATTAATAATAAAGAAAAAATAATGATTACATAGACAATATACAGATATCTTAAACAATAAAGGATATTAATAATGATAGTAATAATGATAGCAATAAGTATAAGTATATTTATTAAATCTTAAGGCATATTTTTAAAATAATAGAAGACTTACGAGTATTGATTATTAAAGTGGTATAATGTACCTTTTTCCGTGTTTGTGATGATGTCTTCACAATCATATATTTGTTAATGGGCGTATGCATAACTGACCTTTGAAAAAAATGGGAAGAAAATAACCGAGTTTAATACTACTTGAAAGTAACGAATGTCTGAAAACCACTAAGTATGATTAAAAAGCGGTCACAGCTATTTTATATTTATTTAAATTGCTTTTCTTTTGAGAAAATAGCATAGTTCGATGAACCTGATTTGTCTAATTCCAAACGTGATATTAGCTATTCTCCTTAGTAGTGTTTGTTTGATCCTTCAAAACAGTATTTGATTAAGTAAAAAATGCCCGGAAATCACCCATACAATATTTGAGTGAGTAATCTAGAGCTTACACATAAAGTCAGAAAACTTATATTTTATCAATTTGTGATGAATCATGTATTGCAATGTTCAAAGTTTTGACAATGATAACACAGTTTGCAACTTTCCCCATCATACAGGCAATAGAAGATAGTAATAAGATAAGATAATCTTTTATTATAGTGACATGTGTTTACGTACAGGGTATTTACAGACAAATATACAATGCCTAAAAGAACACCCGGCCTAATAGGCCTATGAGTCACCTAAACAACAGTGTAAAATATAACGGGATAATTATTATACAAATGGACAATAACATATTTGAGCAACATACTGAGTTCAATGAATAAGTTAGCATCTTCTATATAATATAATTATTAGAACATAACAAGAGTTCAACAATAATAAATCGTATGCGGACCGAACTTTTGGTGTGAATAAATAAAAACTTATGATACACGTTCTTTTGATTTCGCACAAAACCTCAAAACAATTATGGCACACCGGGACACGAGCTTCAGTTGATTGGGTCGATCCCTACCTACACGTCCACCAGTGTCCGGCGGCCCCCAAAAGCTCTGCGATTCTGCGCGCCATCAAAAGAACTAATCATACAGAAGTTTCATTACATAAGAGAGATAATTTAAGAATAATTTCAGTAGTTGTAAAATTATCCAATTAAGAAGGCATATTTAACAAAATATGTTATACGTAGTTGATACTTAGAAGTTCAGTTACATAATTATATTATTTTAAAGTTTCAACTGACACAACATCATACAACATATATGTTTTACTTATATAACATACTGCTTCTGATATAAAAAAAACATTAACAACAAATTTCGCACACTTTCTATGATGACATTTAACCAAGAGAACTAATTTATCTTTTTTTTGATTGACATGTAGTATATTCTTCAGAGTTCAAAGTATTCCCAAATATAACTGATCTTGTGTTCTCATAAAGAGCACACTCAACAAGAAAATGAGTTTCATCTTCGATCAGTCCACTATGACACAGCCTACACCGTCTTTGCTCGGGAGCTTCACCCACATACCTTCCGGTCACGACCCTAAGTGGTAGAATTCCGGTTCTGAATTGCGCAAATAAAGCGCGTTCATTTCTTTTTAAGTTCAGTGTAAGATATTCTTCACAGACAAATTCAGTGTTGAAGGTTCTATATGTTCTTAACTTTGAAACACGCTCATAGTCTCTAGACCAAATGATTGAATAAAATTGAGTCAAGCTTCCTAAATCCATTGGAATGGGACGTTTACGGTTATAATAATCCGTAAGGTTTAGTCTAGACATGACCGTTTTAAATTCACTGCACCAGTTATTGTTATGTGATGAATTGTAATCCCTATCAAATGCTTGTTTAGTTTATCTATTTTCGTCAAGTTTAACAAGTCTATTCCAAAACCTAATCATTGCAAGCCACCTACGGTAGATGCTCGGTAACCATCCAATTTCACCTAGTAACGCTAATATAGGCGTAAATCTGTGTACACCTAAAAAGTACCGTATTGCCCGGTGGTGAACATTTTCTGCTGATTGAAAGTGTTTGAATCCCCAAAATGGTTGCACAGTAATCCGATATAGGTATCACACAGGAATTGTATAGCTTTTCATAGGTTTTAAAGCCAGCTTGTTTCATATTTTGAATTTTATTTATAATAGACCCGAGAGCTCTCCCGGCACTTTTTGCGAGCATTTCACAGTGAAAACTATAATCACGCTTTTCGTGCATAACTACCCCCAGATACTTATATTTGTCGACAATTTCCAGCACATGTAATCCAATTTTGAATTCGGTGTCTGTTCGTTGTGTGCGCACCTTTCTAAGTAATAACTGGGTAAAACGACACGCATTTTGTGTTATATGTTTTTCTGACTACCATTTATTGTCCCCAATGCTGCTTTAAATAATCATCGTAGCATTATCAGAGACGGGTGGGCGTGCCTTTATTAGCTAGACAACTTCCCTTTGATTAGACAAATCAGTTGGGGGTGAATACCTTGGTAATCAATGCACTGGCATTTGTAACTATATGTTTGGTGTGAAGGGTGTATGTAGAACAAGTGAACTGGCTGTTCAGGAGGAGAAATCGTTAGAAGAAGAAAACGGACATTATTCTTATAGCTCCCCATGAGAACTATGTGTTCAAGGGAGCTCAAAACTGATTTTTTAAAAAGGAAACGAACAAAATAAACAAATCAAAACAAAAGGTTCAGAAAAAATGAAGAAATAAATTAACCACGCTTAAAGCTGCGTTGTGTGTGGTAAACATTTCCCGATTCATACAAATTAAACAAAACAAGTAAAAGCAATATTGAACTGTTAAAAAAATGAAACAGGTATATATAATTTCCCTGGACAAAAATGTACCATATAGGGCGTTTTAAGGTAGAAACTGAAATAAAATATGCTTACCTGAGATATGTATATGTATGTATATTTCTCACATCTATTATAATATTTCCTTCTATATAATCATATTTTAATCCCTTTAGAAATAAATTCAGTGATTGGTTTTGTTTTCTTTCATTTAGTTAATATTTAACTTTACTTTAGTAATTAAAACAACATTCCATAAAATTCACCCATTTTCCACTGTTATTATAACTTTAATTTAATATTAGAAAACAAGATCTGTCCAATTTTTCTCTAATATATCCGAGTTTGGTTTCGAATAATCCGAATATTGATTAATACAAATAAAGCGCTCCCTTATTACAGAAACACACCGCTCAATAATCATTTGCAAACACATGCCAAGCGTACACCCGTAATACGTATTTCACAGCGCTATCTCCTCGCTATTCTCTATTCTTGCCAGTATGTAACCTAAAGTGTACTGTTTACAATTTCATTTGACAACGGTAAGGATGGGATCACGATCGCGGAGACTGTTATCAGCGTTCAGTGTTTGAACTTGGTATCACTCCGCTGATAAAACCGTACTCCGTTGACTGGCCCGTAGTTTTTACAGGTCACATTAATAAAATGTGTAAGGAAAAAATGTTCGTCTAAGGAATGACAACATGTGGGTTTTTAAGAATGGCATTTGAAGTTATATAAAGTTTTGGGGTTTTAACACATTAATTACCGCATTTTAGAATACAATTTTGTATTCATATCATCATTCCATATGCATTAACTTGTTTTTCGCGTAGCTGTTTAAGATGTGGTTTGACCTAAAGTTAATGAGATAAATATGCACCGGAGATTTCAATGTTCTATGGAATTGCGCCTTTCTAATTTTAGGGATCGGGCACATGCAACAATATCGTAATGTTCACATACACATGTCGAATAAACATTAAATATGTATTTCCATATTAAGTTGTTAACAATAATTTGTTAATATTTTTTTTGACAAAAACACAAGTTCTGATGACAAAAAAAAACATTACTATGCCATTGCGATTCATCAACATAATGCTGTATTCATTCACATAATGAGTTAACCTTTTTATTAAGCCTACATAGGCGATCTATAAAAAGCAATAACTAATTTCTTATTTCGCAAGGCCCATATCGAGCAAAAGGTCAAAATGTCTGTTCAGCTCGCCCCCGGTTCCTTTCAAAAGGGCTCATAAATGGTGAAATTATATATATATATTCACCTACTATATATGTTATTTTATATTTCAATTGTGGTTGCGTTTATTGCAAATTATTTATTTAATGTGCATTCTAAAAAACGTCTCCAGTAGATGTTGTCAAATCTTAATATTTATCATATTTTAAAATCAAATTAACTTGGTAAAAGAAGTATTTTAAATCACAAAATGCTATCCTTATTTCTGGTAATTTCATTTGCCTAGCACGAATACAACTCACACGTTTAATGTATTATTTAAAACCTACATGCGCGTATTTTTTTCTTTTTTTAATGTGCCTGACACATTAATTTACAAATGTGTTTCCTTTCCGTGAATAATTAATATCTTTCATAGATAAAAACAGGAAAGATTCATGAAAAAAGTACACTTGAAGATTCTTAAATTGATAACTTATCATATTTTAAATGCCCGCAGCTGTTGGTTTAAGTGGATGTGGTAAAGCAAAATACGTATACAACGACACTTCAAGTAAACCATATAATAACAATATTTTAAACACATTTAATAATTCGCTGCATAAAATTAAAAGCATCTGACAAACGACTATTTCAAAATGATATAGTGTTGTTGTAACAGGAACAATATAATTGTCTCTGATATCATGTATTACGAAAGTTCGTGATCTTTAGAAAGATAACGCTGTAATGAAAGTTTGAAATAACATGTTACGGGTGATAAAATGCGCCTCGAGGCGTTAGTGTCACACTTAGGCAACAACAATCTGATAACATGGTCGTCGGATGTGCCGCTCCTAAAAATTGCAAAATAAGATACAAAACGTGTTATATCAGTGTCCATTTATTTCGCTAAAGGCTACATTTTGTACGACACAGACTATTTTGTGTATAAAAGGTTAATGAAACTTAATAAAACATGTCTTGTTTAGTTTAGTTGCTTGAGACCAGTCGGTTAGAAATATTTTTGCAGATTTGTTTTCGCTAAGCGGCCACTGTTGTTGACTTCGAAACGTCGCCAGAACGATTTAAATGTATGAAAACTGACAATTGGTTTGGTGGTATAGACCAAAATAAAACATGAAGCAGACACGCACGACAAATTAAAAACATTATTGATCCTTCTTAGAAAACAACTATGGTTTCATTTAAAAGGACTGAAGATATTGGTTATGGCTGGTCTACTTAGATTGGTAGGCCTTCAAGTATTACAGCTAATGTGATGGTAGAACTAAAAACAATATAAACTATGCACTTTGTTTTTCTTCCACGAGTGAAAGATAAATGTTACATTGGAACAAGTCATGGGTAGTTTTTCTAACCATGCCTAACTTTGCTTCTAATTGCATGGGAAAGATCGATTTGCTAATAGGCATATATTACAAAGAATCCCTGATTAACATCACACACGTGCTTTGCTGTGATTATTGTGTCTGTACTAGTTGATCTTATCTTTAACCGCTTTTTATTGCATTTACTGAGAAGCAAACTTAAGTAATAATGGACACATTTAAAATATATTATTTTTCATAGATAGCTGAATGTATGTCACTGAATATGTTTATAAAAGTGGGATACAACTCGTGTTTGGTTTTTAAAAAAAAGTAAATAGTTCAGCCGACCTACCTACCACATTTTTTTGTGAATGAACATAAACATGTTTGCGCCTTTCAAAGCAATTATGTAGTTGGAGCTTTAATAGGAAAATAACAACTCTGAACTGGTTTCGCCGTACCGAACTATTAATGAGACAACATGAACCATTCGTAGTATAAGTAAAGTGCAAAGTACATTTAAACTATACAATAAATCTTATGTCAACGTAATTAATTAAACTTAAATATGTATATGAAAAAAAAAATAACTGAGCGTGCCAGACCGTGAATGAAACGGACACACCCATATAAGTACACAATATTTGATAGCTTATCAAAGTAACATACATGTATAAAAACCCATCAACACATTTCACCGACCTGCACAGAACAATAATTTTATAAAGATGGCAAAATCACATGAACCATTATGTTTTAAATTTCGATGTGGTTTACGTTTAGAAGATTTCAGCTTTCTGTTCGGATGTTTACCATGAAACAAATTAACGAAAAAAAATGTCCCACTAAAAATGTTTTACCAGTATCGGGGTGTTCTCTGTGAGTTCGGATTAAAGAGCGTAATATATTGTTTACTCCATTAACATATAACTTAATTAATGTAAGTTCGGTTTAAAGAGAGTACTGAATTGTTTACTCCATTTACATATAACTTAATTTTTGTAAGTTCGGATTAAAGAACTTAATTGATTAATTTACTCCATTTACCTATTACTTAATTTATGCTAGGTCGGATTAAAGAGCGTAGTTAATTGTTAACCCCATTTACATGTTGAGTTTTACGCGTTAAAGCGTAACGCATGACTGCATGTGCGATTTCCATCATCCTACGTTTAAAATTAAAATTACCTTTCCACTTAACATTCTATATCATCATGCCCTTTGTTTATTTGACCATTTAAAATTTAAATTTTGTGAATAATGATATTAACGATCTTTATCTGTGGAACATTTGGTATAAGTCCGTAATACTCTTATACAGTACTTTAGGTGCTATTTGCTAGCATTAAATGGGGTCATTGAATTTGTCCGATCTCAACAATACTCCAATAGTCCTGTTGAATGATCACGTTGGTGTTGTCAACACATGCGAGGTCATAAAGCCCTTTTGGATAGTTCTTAACTTCTTCAATCAATATTAAAGTGCTCTTCGTCTCTTTGACAGTGTGCAAAATTATGGCATTCATTTTTCGAGCGACCAAACGGTGTTGCATTTGATAACCAAGGAGGGGGTTTTCAAACTACCTGAACGTGAGACATCCTGCAAGATAAGTCTCCACCATGAGCACGCTTGCGTTAGTTATCAGGAAGACTCATACATGCATTGCGTTGTCAAATGTTTATAACATGTATGTTTTGACGACTGTGTAATGTATTGAATCATGATATGAATGCTTTCGTCTAAGAGACGCTCAGGTGCGATTTGTTTGATAGCTGTTATATATGTGGGCATTGCCTATTTTTGCCGAGGCTGTTCGCATTGATATGAAATTTTAGCTTGACATTCGTATTCCACGAAATACTTTGTGTTAAGAGTTAAATGTCCTTCATGCCAAATGATAAAACAAACTAAGATACATCATTTGTGTCATTTGAACATTGACCAATCACTGAGATACATCATTTGTGTCATTTGAACATTGACCAATCACTGAGATACATCATTTGTGTCATTTGAACATTAACCAATCACTGCGATGGAAGATTTGTGTCATGTGAACATTGACCAATCACTGCGATGGAAGGTATACCACTTATGAATGTTCACAGTATATAAGTCTTCTTCTTCTTTCGCATGCAGTGTCGAGTGCAAACATAATATATATTGAATGGATGTTTTATGTTAGTTATAAATAATAATAAAAATATATATGTTTTGAAGTATACGCCCTAGAATAAGGCAGATATTTTTATTTATTTTTTCAAATTGTACACCGTTTTCAAACCATGTTTTGACATAAAAAAGCCCTTCTATTATGTTCTATAGACGAATTGTTCCGTCTAATTTGCTATGGGATTGTCATGTTTTCATCGATAAGAGATGCGCAGAGCCATCCGTGGATCACTGTCTTCAGAAACACACATGTTATGTTCATGGTTTTAACTTCAAATGATTTTAAGTTTGATTTTAATATTAATGAGCATCGTTTATTATTTATATCCTCGACAAGCGTTCGAGAATCATTGATGACGTTCTTTGTATCCGGTAGAATTTTTGTTTTGTAATTCGTGATATTCAAGTAGGATTTTCAATATATTGTACATCAGTATTTTCTGCCTGAAAACTATTGGAAGTCGTATAGTCTACTGATATAGTACTCGTTACACTAACTTAAACGACGCAAATTTGAATCCCAATTTTTTTTTTCAATCAAGTTTTAAATTATTTTGTTAAATTTTCGTGGACATTTAATTGTTTATTTGTAAATATATGCTTCTCTCTGTGTTTACTTTTAACCATTTTCATAAAAATACCCATAACGCAATTGGTCACTACAAATACAAAAGTTATTTTACGTCTGTCGTATCAGTTGCTGTTTAACTACCTTTCGTATAATTTAGATATGCTGTTGAATAGACATTCGTGCATGATGCTAAATTAATTTAATAAAAAAATAATTGGCTCGTTTAAACCCGTTCGTGTAAAAGCCAATGCACTTCCTTTTTAAACCACTGAAACGGGCGAGTCATAAAGCAGGTAATTAACATCTCAATAAATGCTAACCAATCACATTGACCATGGGGGAATACTTTGACGGTTGTGAACAAATGGACTATAGTAGTATGTGAACGATGTTCTTGTTCGAAAAAGAGATGTTTTAGTTTGTTGTTTCTTGTCGTTTTTTTCTCAGTAAAATGCTTGTTTTAAAAGTTGTTACGAAAGTATTTATCATATCCATCATTAACATTATAATTTCAACATTTGTTAATTATTACTATGCAGGGGTAGTGTTTGTTTCGTTTACATGTGCATGCAAAACTTGACAGCAAGTTAACAGCTTATAAGAAAATAATGAGCCACAAACAACAAAATACAAACAGTGCTCGAACTAGGATTTGAAAAAGGCAGGGTGCTCTGTAGACACACACACACACAT